>JPYR01000014.1:241757-276733 GCA_000775305.1 Belgica antarctica
TATAAAACGTCGATGTTGGAACGCAACCAACAAGTGCTCGAATAAAAGTCTTGCACTTTGCGTTGTTACCTCTCTTTTCTACCTTGCCTGCGCTCTCTTCTCATTAGTTTTGCTTCGCACAGGGTGTATGGAAAAGTTTATGCTTGACATGCGAATGGGGAATCACCAAGTACAGATAATTTCAGTTGAATTCGTACGTGGGATTGGTTTGTAAGTGACGTCGTTCGTGTGAACACATTTTAGCAAGTAAATATTCTCTAGCGACAGATGATCTTCTGAAAAAATCATTCTAGAAAGTTAACTTGATTGATGATCTCTAAGAATGTACAACTTCGTTTTAGCTACGAATCAATAAGGTTCGAACGGAAATGATTTTTCACGAAAATATTTCACGGCTTTCAACGCGAATAAAGTTCAATCTCGTTTCGAGAACCTCTTCATCATTGTTAAAACGCTTCGATGTTGCCTTTTATTTTCTTATTTGGCTTTAGCTACTCCATATATTTTTGGAATAAGAATTATTTTATAATATTACTTTTCAAGCGTGTCGGGAAACAAAAACACACAATAAATCGTTTCACACTCCGATGATTTCCAGTTTCATTAAAATTTTACATTGACATTTAATACTTTAGTTTTATGTGTGTTTGATCTGTTTTATCAGCGGCTGAGTTTAATATTTTGTGCACTTTCGTCTCCTTTCTTGAGATTTCTTAAGAAATTTTATTTGTTTCCAGAAACTGTTATTTATTTCCCAAAGTTCTTCGTTGAAACAATAATTATTTGATCGAAACCATCAACAAAGAAGCGAGAACAAACAATTAAAATCTCATTCCATTGCGCTTTAGTCGAGTAAATATTTGTTTTTACCCGAAATTTCTCATCTCATGTTCTTCTGATTGAGAAATTCCTTTTAATTGTAGCATTTGTGACTAAAATTTATCGGAAATTCGATAAATATTTTGACTAGAACTCTTGTTTTATTGCTTTTGATCATCGTAATTGAATGAATTTAAGACAAACTAATTCAAGTGTTCACAAGAGAAAAAACATGAAAATATCGGATTAATAGTTTTATAATTGTTTCAGCCATGCTTTCATGCGAGTTTCATCTGTTTTCTTTCACTGGAAGAAGAGCGCAATTAAAAATATTATTTACATTATCACCAGCCGTTGTGTTTGATTCAATATAAAATTTGTTTATTATAACTCGATGATTTTAAACACTTTCAAGAGCTTATTCGAGTAAACTGTAAATTGAAACCCCTTCAAATTTGCTTCTCTGTCTAGCACTCTGCGTTGCATGATCGGGTTAAGATCATATCATTTGAATAAGACCAAAAGGTCACATTTCGAGATAAATCATCGTCGTATGTGAGAGATTACGAAATGAAAGAAATTGAAAATGCTGTTGCCTTGTGGAATTTTAAGATTCAACGAAATTATGAAAATTGCAAGTTTGCGATGTTGAAGTTAAATAGAAAATAATCCTATATGAATGTTAGAGCTTCAATTTCTTGAAAGCTTCAAAAAGATCGACAAACATTCGAAATTCCCGGTATTGCCGGTTCACAGAAACTCTGTTGGTTTTGTGTCTTTGCTATTTCAGTGCTTCGATCTTGAAAAGCTTCCCGGGAATACCGGGAAAAGCTTTCGTAGAAAGCTTTCAACTCGTCAAATATCTTCGAATTACTTTTTAATGTTTTTACTGGGAATTAAAATTAAAATAAATTTTACTGACGCGAAATGTTAAAAAGATTTCAAGAAAATCAGCTTTGATCGTTTGATGACGCTGTTCACAAATGACCAACAGTAACATTTTTCAACTGAACTGTCTCAACTGAACCAATTTCAACTCAAAGTTTGATCAACGATGTTGGACAATACTTCAAGTGTCTTGCTCGCTGCTTCTATGTTATTAAAACATTCCTGAAAACTTGTTCAGCTTCTAATAAGTTCATCTCCGGCATTGCGCATAAAAATCATCGTTTACGATGTGGTGTCGTTTAAGGCCGACAATTAAGAATATTCAAATTTTTAAATAATTATCAAAAATTCTTAATCCATCACGTCTCACAATGCCTAAAATCTGAAAAGATTTTAATGAATTTCACCTAAAAGCTTTAAATTAGAATTTTTAATTTTACTCATTAAGCATCAGAAATGGACAACTTGGCTTACAGCATCCATGTTCATTTTGAACGAAATATCTCACGCAGCAGTGTTAGTCCAACCGGTTTTGTAAGAAAAGCAAAGAACAAGGAAGACAAACACTAACTCACAAACAACACAGCTTCACCGGCCTGCGCTGGTGTTTGTGTTAACTTAAGTTCAAGACTGACGAAAAATACTTTTTTCTCGAATTCAAGATCTATATGATTGCACAAAAGAAAGTCAAACAAGAAGCAGAATGTGGAAATACACGAACAAGAAAAACGATTAACTCTTGTGTGACCTTTAAAATTGGTTTCAGTTCTCGAGCGTTTCTTTCACAACTTCGGCTTCAAGTCTTTAATAATTCTTATCAGTTCGTTCCCCAAAATAAACATCGGCGCGAGGTTCTCACGAATCTTTCCAATCAAAAGCTTGCATAAATCTCGGATAATTAATCGAAATCCAAATTTCCCCAATCTTATAATTAGAGAATAATGACTTAAGACGATCTCGGAATTCTTTTATTCTATTCTTCGTCTCAAAAGGAATATTCTGAAGTACAATAAACATTTATGAACCTCTTCAGGTCTCTCCTCTTGTTTCACCTTCAAAATGAAAATTTATTAATTTATAATTTTTATAAATGTTTCATTTTATTACATATATGAGAGTACCCCCATCAATCTCTTTCATCTAAAAGAAAAGAAACGATGATGAAGCTTCAGAATTTTTCTCTTTCGAACCCAAAAAAAGTGAAGACTCATAGCTCAAGATGCTTGATGTTATAGAAATATGCTGCGTCGGCTAGAAAATGGACCAGTCAAAAGTTAAATGTGGAGCCTGAATAGCCAAAAAACTTCTCTCGCCTTTTTTGTCTCGCTAGATATTCTGTTTTTAAAGAAAAGAAACAAAGAAACGCAAATTCTTTTGTGTGTGAACAAAGTGGTTTTGACCATTTCTATGGGATTTAAGACGGCACATGTCTTCTAATTCTTTTTTCTAACTTCACTCGTCAGATTCAGATTTCTCGAAAGTTACTTTGAAGTCCATAAATGACGTCAGTAATTGAGACTATTGACGTTTGAAAAATTGCTTTCTTCTAAGCTTTTTTGCATATCGACTTGAGATTGATTGAAGGTGAAAGTGTTAAGCACCGGCCATCAATAAAATTCGGCAAAGACAATGAAACCTGTTCAAGCTAGGCTGGAATTTCGTTTCAGAAATGTTCAATCAACATCACATTCGGTCGAATCCTTAAAGTTCCCATGAAGACTAGCCGTGAAAAGTCACAAACGCGTACAGTTCACGTTTAGTTGAGAAAATATTCCTTCGCGATATTACGCAAACGAAAGCCAAATATTTGTTTGATAAAACATTTGTTTTCAAACGCAAACAACTTTTTTTCGACTCTCTCAGTTTCGAGTTTCTGCAGTTTTATTGCGGCCATCTACAAAATCGTTTTTCGCACAGGAATTTGCACTGGTGTTAAACGACCCACCTGTCAAAACGGATACCATAAAAATCTCGAAATCTTCATCGGCAAATTTATTATTTTTAATCCGATTATTGTCTCTTCTTTTATTTACCTAATTTAAGCCCCACAAATTGAAGCTTAAAAACGATTTTATTATAAGCCGAGACGGTTTTTGGTCCTTTAAAAGCGCGATAAGGGAACTGGCTTGAGTCTCATGATTCGTTAATCGAAGGTTAAATCTTCACCTTTGGTACGTTCAAAGGCAATGTGTCTTGGAACTTCACCAGCGTCACTTTATCATCTTTTTAAGATTCAGTCCCGCGAGAATTTTCTGGCGCTTGAGAAGCACAAAAACACGTTCCAAAGTCACATTCTGCACGATTGAAGTGATCTTGAAGAAAACAAATTAACATTATTAACGGAAAACTTGAGACTTTCTGAGTATTGCATCCTATGGCGATCTCTTAACCGTGTGTTAATCAATTTTTATGGTTCTTAGAACGCCCGACCAGAATTGTTTTGAGAATTTTAGAATAGTTTTCATAATTATCTTCGATTTTTGAACAATCATTAAAGCTTGTTTAACAGCTTGTTGGGAATGACATCAATCAGTCAGCAGCAGCACTGATAAAACCACCCGACGTTTGATGTATTTCGGGTTAGCTTTGCTAGTAGACAACACCTAGCTAATTAATTAATTTATTCTCTTTTATGTCTTTCCGAGGTATTAGCAAATTAATTTTTAATCGCCGACTAATGGCAAAGCATGTCTGAGTGAGAATATTTGGAAACAAGTGTGGAAGATTTACATGCAACATTTGTTAAGCTTCGATGGAATTTAAACGTTAATCAACACATCCACGTTGTTTCACCTTAATCTCAACTCTATTTTTGCATTGGACAATTAACATTTTCAGTTTTATTTTGGCGGCTCCAAAATCATTCCAGTTTTCGTTTCGGCGAAAACATTTAACAAATAAGACGGAAAGAAACTTAAAAATTATCAAAAAGTATCAAATAACAGTTAAGAAAGATTTAAGATATACCTAAACGGCTTGTGCATATATTAGTGTTGGCACAACGTTTCTCAAAAATTTATGTCTGATGCTATCTAATTCTTTCAAACGAACCTTTGACGTATTTTGGTGGAATTTTCGGGCCTGAATTTGAATATTTGATTAAAAAGAATTTAAATTTTGTTTTATGAATATTCTGCGTTAACCAGTGCTGACGCTCTTTAATATGTGAAATTATTAAAAAAAAAATCGAATTTATGTGGAAGAAAAGTCATTTGTAAGGATCAATCTCTAGCGTGTGAACGTTTATCTTGAGTCAATAACAAAATTGGTATGGCGGAATGTATGGATAGCACGTCACGTCGCTGCTGGTTAGGAAATCAAAGGCCGGCAAGGTCTCAAGTTGCTTGAACTGAAAGCTGCACGTAGACGAAAGGTGCCACCCCAGCTTATTCAATTATCGTCTACTTTGATAGAAATCGCGCTTTGCGAATCAATTTTAAATCAAAACAAATAAGTCGACGCAGATAGGGAATTGAACTTGCTTTGGATGTCGTGACTATTTTTTCGTCACCAAGCAAACGTCTTCGAATTTACTGAAAAGCGATGACCCTTTGTTCTATTTATTGTTCAATGTTACACAATCGCTGTTCAACCCTGAGATTTTTCAACAATCGCGACTTTTTGAATCGATCATGAATTTGAATTTTTCTGCGTAATTCCCGTTTATCATGAAGCCAATGTCAATACAGGCCTGTAATGCTGCGCTAACAATGATAAGCGATTGATTTTTGCAACTTCTGAGAAATAAAGTTTCTTATCAAATCGGGGCAAACAAGCCAAATAAAGTTGGCGACTTCGAAGCAACGAGACAAATATTAAAACATTTTTTTCCTGGTAGAATCAAAAAAAAAAAGTCAAAATCGTTTCCATTGTTGCGTTAAATATTTTGGGAAACATTATTGAGCGGGCCGTGTAATAAAGACGAATATTATTTCTTGTGAACTAGACAATCAATATTGAATGTTCTTTTTGACTCAACAAGAGAGAAGCAGCAGTGAAGAGAAGAAAAAGAAGACTTTAAGTATCTTCTTACCTGATCTTCAGGGCATTGTTGTTGTTTTGTGTACCTGAAATAATCTGTGTTCTCTTAAAGGTGTTGTGCGATCGGTCTTTGTGTAATCTTACGAAGCGATCAACACACGAACACATCGTGACTTTTGTTTTTAAAAGCAAAAAAGCTCAGCCCGGCCAGAGTGCTGTAAAGAACCATGTAACGTTCGCTGTCAGTTTCTTCACATTCCATTTTGTTTATAAGAAAAGCTTAAGACGCTGCCTGGTGTGCGTCTTCCACACTCTCAAAGTCACTTTACGTTGTATAACGAGTAAAAAACCTGAAACTCGCTCCGCGCAAACCTTTACAACCTGAAACACTTCAGTTTGAGTTCAGCTTTAGATGCGCAATCATATTTTTTTGTTCACTCGCGTCTCGATTTAATTTTTGTACCATTTGGACTCCACGACCCACTTAATCACGCGTTCATATTGGATTACTATAAGAACAGCAAAAAACAACATAAAACGAATGAAATTGTGGATAAAACTCGGCCTCAACGGGATATAAAGTGAAATATGAAAAATAGTCGTTGAAGGAATTTGGAAATCTTTGATTCCGTTTGAGTGTGGAGAGACGGCGCAAACATCAAATAATCAATCGTGAAATTTGCATAAATAAGCAACAAGTGTTTGCGTCGAGATTAAGCGCAAAAAGCGAGAAAAATAAAGAAATAAAAAAGCAATGTAAAATAGCGCAGTGTAAGAGTGATGAGGAAATAATTCAAAGAGTATTGAGAAGAAGGCTGCGTCAACAGAAACTTGTTGATTCCACGGAATTCGTTCCGAAATAATAAAACTCGCCCAAATATCGCCTTTTCGCGTGGATTACTAGCGCAATTCCCGAAGCATTGACATCGTTCAAAGCAAACCGTTTGACTACAGCGACTCTGAAGCTGTTTATGCGGAATGTGTTGTGGCATGATGTCATGATGATGTGCGGCTCTACAAGATCGGGAGTTTTTCTCAATATCGTCCTACTGCTTGTGCTGGTGAATCCGCTGCTGGCGGCCAAACCTGCGGGTAGCAAACGAGACAAACAACATCGCCAGTCAGCGCATGTCGAAGAACGTCAGTCAGAGTTCGTCAAAGGCAAAAGTAAGCGAAATTTGAAATTTGTGCAATTTTCCAGCGACGTTGACATAAAATATTGACAGCACAGACTACACACGCTCGGGCTTCGAAGTTCTCGCTGATAAGAACATGCTTCGCTTCCATTTCGAAAACAAATATCGCTGATAAAGTTCGTTTATTTATTTATATTTTCTACGCAGTGTCGTCTACCGAAAATGCTAAGAAAACGCTTTCTGAAATGTGTCACGAAAGCGCACTTATCACGCGTTCACTTGTAAACGAAAAAAAAACAATTAGACGCGATAGTAAAAGTACATTAATTACATTACGCATTTTTTATCAGTCAACAAATGCTTCTTTCTTGAGGCGGCCTAAGATCGGCACGCATACAGCCGCGCCTCGAAGAAATCGTCTTTTTGTTGACTGTATTCATGTTTATTTTCATATTTACTCACTCGATTTCTGGGTAAATATTTCAAATTATAAAAAATTCTTAAGAAAAGAACTTCAGACCCGTATCAAGCCCTGAGAAGGGCAATCTCCCGAAGGTTCACGACATAAATCCAATCATTGAAAATGGCTTAATCATATCGCGCACATTAGTCGCGCACATAAATCAGAAGTTTTTATCACAAACAATTTTTAATAGCTCTCGCCAGATTCTGATAAACGCGACTTTATGAGAAACGAATCGGAACTATTCGAGCTTTTTAATCGATCGGGAAGTTTTCTTGTGTTCAAACATCTTAAAACAAGAAACAAAAGCAAATGAAGAAGAAGAAAATCTCGCATTATCAGTCGAACGGAGAGTGCAACATTATTGTCTTAAAGGTAATAATTCGTAATAATGTACTTCGATGCGGCGAAATCATTGCTTGCTTGTAAAAGCAACGTTTTCGAGCTTACGATGCACTGCGATTTGAGTCTTTATCGAATATTGGAAAACGGAGACCATGAAGTGAACACAAGGAAACAAAGGAGAAGCGAAGATTATGAACACGAAGTCACGAGGTCGATACTTTTTTTACTTTTTTATAAACATTTTCTTTTGACTCTGGTTCTTGCATTTGCAAACCTTTTCTTAAAGGCAAGAAATAATTTTCACTGCACGAAATCGTTCTGAAGGGGTCAAAAGCCATTGACGTCTGCGGGAAATTGTGGCGGGAAAGTTATTGCCTAAATTGGCCATTTCCCGCCATGTTTATGAATGTGTTTTTGCGTGTCGATAAAAATCGCTTGAAGAACTTCTTTGCAAAAAAATTCATCTCAATATTAGGCTAATCAATATAAACCTTTAGTCTAACAGCTGAAATGCATTCTTCTCAAAACGTTTTCAAGAAAATTATGCAAAACCTAACGTGCAATTCTGCCAACGATTAGCAATCATCCCCAGACACGATTGCCTAGTCGCCTCCACTGCCTTCAAGCACTTTCATCAAACAACTTTTTCCTTCAACCAAATTCAAACACTTTTTGTTATGTCCATAGCCAAGACTTGATCTACTTTTTCTCATAATTCTCCATCTTTTGATAGCCACAAGCCAGTACAAAACGTTGATCGTATAAGAAGAAGAAAAGAAGTTAATAACATAACTGGATACCAACACAAAGGCTTTAAAGGCTTGTAACAAAAAAGATTTTTTTAAGCTAAATTCTTTGGGTTCTTTTAATATAAAATTTGTATCCATAATATATTGAGATGAAGAGAAAAATCAAGGAAAGAGATAAAACAGTCTTTCAATTACTTTAAACATGGTGTTTGAGATGTTGAACCACACAGCCAAACGCTTTACGAATGTGTTCGAGTGTTTAATACTCTTTAAAATCAGACAGCAAAGAAGCAAGGAAAAATGTTGAAGTCGAGTCGAGTATTTGCTGAAAAATATCTCGACACCGAAAATAATTTGCTTCGCCAAAAGAAAGCCGAGATTTGGTTCCAAAGCAAAAAGCACTTTAGGTTCTGCTCGTAAGATCACGCGGAATGTGATTAAAGAAGTGTTTCGTTGCAGCATCGGACAGTAATGGAGGTTTGAGAGCAGAGACTCCATTAATAATCAGATATTACTAATGTTTGAATCAATCACTGTCATGAAATATTCATTTTTGAACGATACAAATTCTCAAGAATAACATTTCGGATTCCAATTCCAAATGTTTTCTAATTAAATCGAAGAGTTAGAGAAAATTAATTACATTAGCGTTTTGTTTTGTTTCGAATAAATTGTTAAAATGGGTTAGGGTCGTGGCTGAGTGGTGTCGGGAAGGTCGTTTTAAGGATAATTTCGATCGAAATGCTGTTGAGTCCATAAAACGAACATCACAACAAAAGCATTTCTTGCACCTGAAAGTTTAAAGTTCCCAAAAACCACACGACACCACTTATTTACAACCCCCAAACCTGGATTTTTGAATCCTACTGTGATAGAAAAGAAGAAAAAGTAAAATTAAGGTAAAAAGATCAACGTTTGCTTCGTCTCCTTCTCACTCTCCACATTTATCTTTCGAATACTTGAAAAAATCTCTTCTCGGTAAGAACAGTCTATTATGTTCCATTCTTTTGTTTCTTCCATTTTATTATTGCCTTTTTTCTCTTTAAAATTATGTTTCACATATTAAATCTTCTTGTGTTCTCTGCCTGTGTACCTTGAGGCCTGAGTCTGTAGTTGCGCAGAACTCTGAAGCGAACGTCACGACACACAAGCGGCTCAATAATCCGATTTATTTTCTCTTCTCTCCTTCCATGACTTCACGTTTTATGGTAGATCAAATCAATAATAAGTACTTGATAAAAAATTTAATGATATAGTGTTTCTTTCGCCAGAGTATTCCAATTCCCTTCTAAACGATGCATAAAATAAAGCACAAGCGAATGGAGCACTAATTGAAACTGTTCCGATGGGAGACTTAAATTCTTGCACAAGAAAGAAACTCAAAGTGAAGGAACGTGAAAACGTTTTGCCGAGATAAAAGTAACAAAAACATTTTTCAAAGGTTGCGGCCAAAAACTTACAAAAGAAACAAAAAAAATGTCTCGGGAAGAAACCAAAGCGACTGGAAATCGTGAAACACGAACTGAAACCTGACAAACGAAAGATCTTGGCAGAGAGAATCGTGCACGCCTGAAATCGCTATGCTAAAAAGAAGAACAAGACGCGAGATGAACAAGACTTTCTGTAATCCCTCAACGGGTTTGCAGTTTCAAACTTGCATAAATGAGAAATTGAACTGATTTGGAGTAAATTTCACTGATGTAATCTGGTTTTAAACTCGTTTGTACTTGACTCGCACTTAAACTGCACTAATCTAAAACTTAAAACTTCACTGCTTTAAACAAAGTAACAATTGGCTGCAGTTTTATTATAATTTTAAAAATAACACATCAATCACTTGGCATGACGTCATTAATCGACAATCCCTTTCCGTCAAATCGAGCCTTCATAATTTCTTATGTTACTTTTTTGATCATTTTTTTTATTACAAAACTTGGTTTCTCATACGTTCGAAATCTTATACGATTAAAAGAGAGATCGCTCTTGCCTAATAAAAACACCTACATGCTCCGAAATGTTAAAAAAAATCTCTAGTAGAAAGAGAAGAAGCAAGCCATATGGCGCGCTTGCGTCGACGTTTAAGAAAACACGGTTTCCTAGGAAGCGTGCTAAACATTTGTGACTTTTATCAATCTTGAGAACAATGACCAAAGTATTTGCTGTCAACAAAAGCGCTTGTTCAGAATCCGATTGCGTGGATCGACTTCCTTTCACCTCACTTTCTGTTGCTGAATCATCAATCTCAGCCGTCAAAGCCGAATTTCTTTTATTAATTGCTTCATTCTGCCTTCTTTCCAGTATGCATTGGTACAAATGGACGCATGTCGGTGCCGTCAAACCGAGAATTCCACTACAAAAATCTGAGAGATCGCTACACGAACTGCACGTATGTCGACGGGAACCTCGAAATCACGTGGATCCAGAACGACTCGTATGACTTGAGCTTCTTGCAACACATCCGCGAAGTGACGGTAAGTTTATCTTTGGCTGTTGCACTCCCTCGGTTTGCCTAAACTTGAATGTTTCATTTAGGGCTATGTGCTAATAAGTCATGTCGACACTATACACGTTAAACTTCCACGCTTGCAAATCATCCGAGGACGAACTCTCTTCAAGCTCAACGTGTGGAACAATGAATTTGGCCTGTTCGTGTCGTTCTCCCAAATGCAGACACTGGAGCTACCCGCACTGCGCGACATTCTCAACGGATCGGTCGGCATGTTCAATAACTACAATCTATGTCATATCCGAACGATTGAGTGGGACGAAATCATATCAGGTGAACATGTAGACCAAAATAGCTCGGTGGTGGTTGATAACCAGTTTAATGGTAGCTTTGATTAGAATGCTTCACGCCGTTCAATTTTAACAATACGAAATTACTTTTAAAGGTCCAAATGCAACAAATATGTATACTTATAACTTCACATCGCCCGAACGAGATTGCCCTCTTTGTCATGAGAGTTGCACCAAAGGTTGTTGGGGCGAAGGTCCAGATAATTGCCAAAAGTTCAGCAAGACCAATTGTGCGCCGCAATGCTCTGAAGGAAGATGCTTTGGACCGAAGCCTCGAGAGTGCTGTCACTTGGTAAGACTCTACAAAGTCCGATGATGTTTCTCGAAACTTAACGTTTGCGTTTCCACCCCAGTTCTGCGCCGGCGGTTGTACAGGTCCAACACAGAAAGACTGCTTAGCTTGTAAAAACTTTTACGACGACGGTGAATGCAAACAAGAATGCCCAGCAATGCAGATTTACAACCCAACTAATTACTTATGGGAGCCAAATCCCAACGGAAAATTTGCCTACGGCGCGACTTGTGTGAAACATTGCCCTGAACATTTGCTCAAGGACAACGGGGCGTGTGTGCGGACTTGTCCGCCGAATAAAATGTCTCGAAACGGCGAGTGTGTACAGTGCAACGGTCCGTGCCCAAAAACTTGTTCGAGTGATGGCATCGTGCACTCGGGCAACATTGACAAATACAAAGACTGCACTATCATCGAAGGTTCCTTGGAAATTCTCGATCAAACCTTTGCTGGTTATCAGCAAGTCTACTCGAACTTCTCCTTCGGCCCGAGGTTCATCAAAATCCACCCCGACCGACTGGAAGTGTTCTCGACTTTGAAGGAAATCACCGGATACCTCAACATTCAGGGATACCACGACCAATTCAGCAACCTTTCTTACTTTAGAAATTTGGAAGTCATCGGAGGTCGTCAACTGAAAGAAAACTTATTTGCATCTCTATTCATCGTTAAGGTAAGCTGTGCTAATACAACGCCTAAGCACGAGTCTAACAAATTTCTCTTTTCGCAGACTTCATTGCGATCGTTGGGGCTGAAATCTTTGAAACGAGTGAACTCCGGTGCTATTGTGATTGTTGAGAACAAGCACCTTTGCTTCGTCGAAGGAATCGATTGGAACAAGATCAAGAAATCAAAAGATCACGAGTCGGTGATTAAACCAAACAGAAATTCAACTGAGTGCAGTAAGTTCCCGTCTTTACTCGTTAATTAAGCCATTCGTGCTAATAATTCTGTTTTTATTTGCAGCACTTGCGAACGAAGTCTGCTCGGAAGAGTGTTCGTCGTCCGGATGCTGGGGTGTCGGGCCCGATGAGTGTCTCGAGTGTAAAAATTTCGTGTACAAAGGAACGTGCTTGACGAGCTGTAACAGTCGTGAAAAGTAAGTGATTTACATCAATTCAAATCAGACACGCTTCTAATCTGAATTTCAATTCCTAGCATTTACAAAGTCAATGAGAAGACTTGCGGAGACTGTAACGAACAATGTAAAGGAAGCTGTAGGGGACCCAATGCCGATGACTGTTTGGAGTGCGCAAATGTAAAAGACGGCAATTTCTGCATCGCTGAATGTCCGTTCTCAAAATACGCTCAAAACGGCCACTGCCACAGCTGCCACGTCTCGTGCAACGGGTGTAAAGGACCACGAGACTCAATCGCTGACGACGGCTGCCTTGATTGCGATAACATCATCTTTAACGGAACGCTGCAAACCTGTTTGATGAAGAACGCGACTTGTCCTGGTAAGTTTTAAACTTAATTCATCATTCAAACACAATGTTAACGATAATTTTTTTTAGACGGTTACTTCAAGGAGTACGTCGGACCTTACGACAAACTTTTAGCCGGAAAATCGATTTGCCGCCAGTGCCATCCACGTTGTACAAAGTGCACTGGCTACGGCTTCCACGAAAGCGTTTGTTCCGAGTGCGCAAAGTACAGAAAGGGTGAACAATGTGAAGACGAGTGCGGAGAGAATCAATATGCAAACGAAGAGACGAGAACATGTGAACAGTGCGATGATGAATGCCAGCGGTGCTACGGACCAGGAATCAACAATTGTCATGACTGCAAGAATTTCAAAATCTTCTACGACAACGTGCGGTATGAACAATATCACAACACCACGGAATTCAACTGTACATCAGTTTGTACAAGCCCCAACAAGTACAAGGTCTTCCCAGAACCAAACGACATCAAATCGAAGCCTTACTGTTCAGCTGAAGCACCAGCAAGCCTGGCACTGAAAAACGGCGGAGTTCAATTCTTCGTCGTTGGAGTTTTTGTGTTGGTCGGCCTTGCTGTGGTGTTCCTCGCCTTGATACTGTATGTTTGCCGCCAAAAGACCAAAGCCAAGAAAGACGCTGTGAAAATGTCGAAGGTTCTTGCTGGTTGCGAAGACTCTGAGCCGCTAAGACCATCGAATGTTGGACCAAATCTAACTAAACTCCGAATCATCTCGCAAAATGAAATCAGACGCGGCGGTGTCTTGGGACAAGGTGCCTTCGGACGAGTGTACAAAGGAGTCTGGGTGCCAGAAGGAGAAAATGTGAAGATTCCAGTCGCCATCAAGGTTCTCATGGAACTGAACGGAGCCGAGTCGAGCAAGGAATTCTTAGATGAAGCTTACATTATGTGTTCTGTCGAGCATCCGAACCTTTTGAAATTGCACGCTGTGTGTATGACATCTCAGATGATGCTGATCACGCAACTAATGCCACTCGGTTGCCTGCTCGATTACGTCCGTAACAACAAAGACAAAATCGGATCAAAGGCGCTTCTGAACTGGTCGACCCAGATCGCACGTGGAATGTCGTACTTAGAAGAGCGGAGACTGGTGCATCGTGACTTGGCTGCAAGAAATGTGCTGGTGCAAACTCCTTCGTGCGTCAAGATTACTGATTTCGGCTTGGCCAAGCTTCTCGACTACGATTCCGACACGTACCGAGCCGCTGGTGGCAAGATGCCAATCAAGTGGCTTGCACTCGAGTGTATCCGCCATCGAATCTTTACCAGCAAGAGTGACGTGTGGGCCTTTGGTGTGACAATCTGGGAGTTGCTGACTTACGGCGCTCGTCCATTCGAAAACATCCCCGCTAAAGACGTTCCTGATCTTATCGAGAACGGTATCAAACTGCCACAGCCTGACATTGCCTCGCTAGACGTGTACTGCATTCTACTTAACTGCTGGGTCATTGAATCCGACGCTCGACCGACCTTCAAGCAACTCGGAGACACGTTCGCTGAAAAAGCACGCGATCCTGGCCGATACTTAGTGATACCTGGCGACAAGTTCATGCGCCTGCCTTCGTACACCACTCAAGACGAGAAGGATTTAATCAGAACACTCGCACCATTTGAAGGAAACTCTGCCACGAACACAATCTTGGAGGCAGAAGAATATTTACAGCCAAAGTCTCGCCAACAAATCGAAAACGGCTCCAACGAGCTGCTTGAAAATAATCTTCCCAAACGCTACTGCAGCGATCCATTGAAGAATGGAGACGATGAGACTGACACAAGTCGAGAAATCGGCATTGGCAACATTCGACTAGACTTGCCACTGGACGAAGACGACTATTTATTACCGATGGGGCCCAGTCAAAACCAGCCGACGACTGGATACATGGACTTAGTTGGCGTGTCTCAGCCAGCAATAGACAATCCTGAATATTTACTTAACTCAAACCCGGCAGCGAATATTTTAACAATTAGTAGTACGGTCAAGGAGAATAACTTCCAGAATATCAACAATAATAGTTTATTAAATAATTTGAACAACGCTCCGGCCAAGGCCGAGTCGTCTAGCATGCCAACACAAACACTCGGCATTCCTCTAACATCCGATCACGAAAAATTAGCGATAACTGAGCACGAATATTACAATGACTTACAAAGAGAAATGCAGCCGCTGCACAATTCAAGGAGTGAAACCACTGTTTGATCAGTGGATTAACCTTTTGATACAGTTTGATAAACAAAAATGTGCCTTATGGAGTTTAAACTCAAAATAATTACAAGCAATAACTGATTTGCCTGAAGTAATCGAATCAAAATCCAACCTTAATGACTACTTTAAAATAGTTAAGGTACTTAAGCATTAGGAAAAATCGAGCAATCGTGTTTAACATTTCCGCGGGCGGTGCATTGGAAAGATGCATTGTCTTCGGTACATAGCCTTAGATTCATGCGAGTTTTAAGATTTTAATTTCAAACAAAACCAATCTGTGATATTATGATGCATAATGAAATGAAAAATCTTCCTAAATTTAAATTGAATGCGAATGATCGTGACAAAATTGACTTTACAAACACTTCCGAGAAAAACAACAATTAACTAAACACAAGTACAAAAACTGTTAAACTTTTATGTTTCCCATTTTGACTCGTTTTTCTACGCTGGCTTATCAAACAAACCTTTTGCATAAGTCAGCCACTGCTTTACACAAGGTTGGCTGTGGAAAAATTTAACTTTCAAGCACGTTTTGTTAATTACTGAGTTCACTTGAAATATAATGTTTTGCTTTAGCCAATCTTGAGTCCAGTAATCGTTGCATAAATTTTATCAGTTTCAAATACGTCGTACTAATCTGTCTTGAGAACATTATGTAAGCAATGAAAGTAAATTGCCGAGCTTATTAAACGAACTGTACATAATAATTTAATAACTGTGCCATAGAGTTAAAGCAAAAGAAAATCGTTATACAGGCACAATCTGTTTGGAAACGCAAGAAAATAACTTCAATCTCTATGAAACTGTTTCGACTTCTGTAATTCAATCCCGTAAAGTTTAATAAAGATGAAAAAATAATGGAAAAATCTAGAATTCAAAACTTGATTACGACAATTGAAAGGCGAGTTTGCGCAATCAATTTGAAAGCATTTTTCCAGCAATTTTGTAACGGTTTGTAATTCTGCTTCGCGCAAAAGTGGGAAAATCAACGACGAACGTTTTTTTCAGTACTTGTTGACAATTCAGATTTGTTTTCTTTCCGTGTAGCCATCTTATCAAGGCGGTGATATATAAAGGTGATAAAACTGTCAAACTGGTTGCGTGTTCAGAAATTTTGTTCTAGTCATTGCTGAAAATAGCAAGTTTTGAGTTTGAAAATGGAAACCGTGCTGGGTTGTTCAAAACAAGGAGAGAAAAGAAAACGAGATGCAAAGGTGGACGTTTTAATGATGAATTAAACTCGGATTGATCGTCGAATCGATTTTATTTTAGGCAGATCAAATTTCAAAATGTGAAGAAAAAAATTTCTGGACTCAAGCTTCGACAACAGTGTGCGAACTTATATTCCAACACCTTTCCTACGAAGACATCTTAAACGCGTCAAATGTTTGTAAACAATTCTACAAACTGACTGGATCATCAAAAAGCTGCATGGAAAAAATTCAAATTAATGTCGGGAAAAATGACTTGAACAACGAAGACCTGAAGATCAGCACAAGAAAATATCAAAATCTTCGGCTGCACAACTATTCAGACGATATCGTTGAATATTTATCTAAAAATTCGTGGCGAAAAGTCAGCTTGCTGATTGGATCGATTTCCGACTCCGATTGCGCAAAGCTGTTAGCCACATTTGCACCTGCTGTAGTTGAGTTTGAGTTCTACATCGAAAACATCTTTTCTCTAAGCACGATGAAGCCGATTGATTTCCCGGAACTGGATTCAATCACGTTTCGTTGGACGTCAAAGAAAATCTTTGAACCTTTCGCCGGAACAAAAAACCATAAATTGAAGACTGTCGTGATTGAGCTGAGTAAGAGTGGCTGCAATGAAGCGGTTGAAGGGCTTTTGAAACAAAACAAAAGTATCTCGAACCTCTCGATTCGATTAACCAAGGAAGACTACAATGATCTCTTCACTCGAGACATCTCGATTGGTCTTGAGCTGAAGCTGCAAACACTTTCGTTTTACTGGAGACACACGAATTACGTTGAACCAGAGATTATCGAGAATTGGAAAAGATTTTTCCTGTCGCAAAAAGCTTCGCTGAAACGGCTCGTGTTTGAGTGCACGTTTGACTGCAAAAGCGTGTTGGAAACGATCGTTAATGACATGACCGCTTTAGAACATTTGACGTTCGTTGATTTGGATGACGAAACGCTGCTGTCATCCGAACAACACGATTTCACACTTCAACCAAACCTATCAATAAAGCAAATCGATGTTTGTGTGAATTGGTTCATTTCCGATGAGATGTTTGAACAGCTCATAGTGGCGACGCCCAACCTTGAGATTCTTTATCTGTTCGAGCTTTCTACTAAAATTATGAAATTTCTGGCCAAAAACACACGAAGTCTTAAACACTTAATTTACGAAGAAATCGACGGTGACTGCGAAGAAGCTTACGAAGAAATGATCAACGAGAACCTGATCATCAACAGAAACATTAAAATTCATTGGGACCAAGACTTTGAAGTCGACTATCCAGAATTGCACGAGAAAATGCAGTTTTTCTGATGCAAAACGACTTCATAAATCACGGTTCGATGAAAGTCGACGGGTTTTAAATTTTCCCTTGCTAATAAATTACATGACACCAATCTTAAACATATTTTATACAACTCCTTGACATTCAATTGATTAAAATCGTCGCTTTTATTGATTACTATTTTGAATCCCTGTGCGGGTGTTGCTTACAAGTTAGAAAGGACAATAAAAAGTTGATCATAATTTGATAACTTCCTAAACTTTTTCGTTGACTTAAAACTGCAATAAACTACGATCGAGGCTATCGTTTGAACTGGCTACGTTTTTTTGTAAAGATTTTTGCTTAATCGCAAGTTTGGACGCAATGGGCGAAGGGTGGAACCTTGCAGCTGCAAGCAGTGCATTGGTTCGCGTTTTCTTCCGGTGACAAGAAATCTCCGATGTTCATCTTAAGCTTACCGAAAGTGCATTGCAACTCTGGCTCGACCTTTTCGTCGGATTTGCGAGTTTTGTCTTCGACAACTATGGTTTTATCGTCGGGGCAACGCCATCCGATCGGGCAGCAGTCATCGGTCTTAAAATAGATCGGAATGCAGCCTTCGGCAACCCGGCTGTAATAATGCAATTCCATGTTGCAGTTAATTTTGTGGCAATGCTTGTTTTCTTCGACAGGTTTATCTTCCCAGTCTTTTCCGCAAACACACGAATAGCAGCTCCGGCCCGTATCGATGCGTTCACCTTCGTAATACGACTTTCCATCAAATTCACATTTCGCCAATTTAGTCAAATCTTCCCCTGAATAATTATAAAGTCAATAAATCACAGTCGTTAACGCTGTAAGTTGCGTCATCTTACCGCAGACCTTATCCTTCATGCAGCAGCTCTGTTCACCGTACTGTCGGATGCATTTCTTGCCTGGTGGGTCTGGTTCGGATCCGAAGAACTCGGGACAGTCGATGTGGGTGCAGGTGAACTTGGCCAGTGAATCTTCATCAATCGAATGCCGACAGAAACATCCAATCGTGCACGAAGCTTCGATTTCTGGAGTGTGGATCTCTTCACCGACCTCGAACGACTTGCTTCCGTAGTGACACTTTGTTGCGTCGCGCGTCTTCAGCGACGAACAGTCGAAACTGCGAAGAAGCGTAAATGACAATCAACACATTCAAGGTCAAACCTAAACATTATATTACTGGGTTGGACAACATTTGCCGGACTCGATGACTGGCGTGCATCCGAATTCTTCGTAATGCTTTGGTGGATTTGGGCACTTGGTGTCTTTGCACGCATCGTCAGCAGCGAAAGCGAACGAAAAAACCGTCAACAAAATTATGATCCGCATATTGATATCTGATCAGCTCGGTGGTTGAGAGAAAACTGAGCGTCGCTCGAATCTTCCGTTTCGTTTGAACAAAGCAAAAAAATAAGTTTCGTTAGAGCTGATGAGAAAAAAGTCAGAGGTTATCGGAAGTTTGAGCGTTTTCCCGCGGTAAGTTGTCGTGATGTAATGAATTCTCGCCAACATTCGATTCTCTAAATCGTGCAAAATGGGAAGCGACAATTGTTGAACATTTTCGATCGGAGCAATTGACGAACAAGAAGAGAGAGAAGAAAAAAGCTTAAGTACGTTGAGTGCGCACTAAAAGCTTCGATTTGAAAGTGGTAGAGAAGGTAAAAAACTGAATTTAAGAACAAAGAACAAGAAACCAGTCTGTACAAAATCTTTTTTATTAATTAATTTTAAAGACATGAAACGTTCACTATCAACATTTGAATAATTTAAATTTCTTTCCTTAAATCTAAAAACTTATGTTCAACAAATTTCATTCCGTCGTTTCCAGATTGCAGATTTTTTATGTTGGAATAAAAACCCTCGCTGCCTTCAAATATTGAACAATACTCGACCGTTTTGAGGCTTTTCATATTTTTGTAGAGATATTCTATGATTTCAGATGTCACGTGGAAAAAATAAAGAGTTTCAACTTTATTTGCTGCTTCAAGAATCGGTTTCAACCAATCTAAAGTGACGTCTTCACAGTCGAAGTCAATTCGCTTGATGTTTCCATTTACTGGAAGTTTAAGCGACGAAGAATCGAACTTAACAGAAAAATCTTCAAAGTAGTCAAACGAGACTCGTTCTATTGATTTATGACTGAACACTTGTGACACAAGTTCAATGTGAGTCCATTCACAAAGCGTGATCCATTTGAGATTCTTTTGGTTTAAAAGAAATTCTCCAAGGTTCTTTAAGATCTTCTTTGATTCTTCAGTTTCTCCTTTCTCCGAGTAATCAATTAGCAAATAAACAAGCTGGAAGTTGTATCCATCGATGTAATCGAATGTTTTTGCAAACGCTTCTGTAGAAAGACTCAAATGAGTCAGTTGTGGTTGAAGACACAGAAAACTTTTCATTAGTTCACTTGAGTTGTCACAAGCGCAACCCATGTCAGAGATGTTTTCCAGCACTAACTTCTCTAGCTTTGCAAAGTTCTTCATGAAAGGTCGTAAAGCAATCGAGCTGACGTATCCAATCCTTAGTTTTCTCAAGCATTGAAACTCCAAAGTTTCTGGCAAACAGTCACTGCTTTCGATGTCCATGTCGAACAAATCGAGCTCAACTATCGTTTCGTTAAATATTCGCAGCACATTCATGTAATCTTCGTAATTTGTGAACGATTGTATGTCAATCTGCGCTCTTCTCCAACTTCGCTTTGGAAACAGCAGGATTTGCAAGCCGTTCTCAATCTCGGACATCTTAAAGTTCTGATAATTTCTTTCACTCGCTCGAAATGCCCGTAAATCTTCTTTCTTCGGCTCGTTGAACCTGTCGCCGACGTTCAGCCAAACTTTTTGCATCGCTGTCGATGACTTTCCGATTGATTTGCACCATTTCTTCGACACCAACGAGTTGTCCAGTACCTCAGACACCGAAAAATGCAAGAAAATCAAGTCATGAAGGTCTTCGTGAATATTTTCTAAAGGATCCATGATAATCTAAACTTTTGGCACTGAAAAGTGTAAACAACGAGACTGCGCAGAATCACCAAAAACATTGAGTTGGTTTCTTGAACACCTTCGGTTTTCCTTTATTCAACTTCCTATCCACCAAATTTCATGCAAATTCTTCCACCAAGACATTTGAGTAAAAAAGTGTTAATCATCGATTGCTTGCTTATTTGATCATTTGACGGATCGTGTAGTTGAGAATGCCGCCGTTTCTGTAGTAAGCAATGTCGACGTCCGTGTCGAATCGAACGATTGTGACGAACTTGACACCCGAGCTGGCGACGACTTCGATCTTGTCTAGTGGATGAACGTCCTTTGGCAATAGAATGTCGAATGTTTCGAAGCCGGTCAAGCCGAGAGATTCAGCGTTTTGGCCTTCCAAGTATTGCAACGGAATAACTCCCATTCCGACCAAGTTCGATCGATGGATTCTCTCGTAGGACTCGGCGATAACGGCTTTAACGCCAAGCAAGAAAGATCCCTTAGCGGCCCAGTCTCGGCTGCTTCCGCTTCCGTAGTCTTTTCCGACCAACAAAATCAACGGGACATTTTCTTCGTGATAACGCTTGGCACAATCGTAAATGTCCATTTCTTCCTTTGACGGGTGATGAATTGTCTTCGGGCCTGGCAATCGCATAAACTTGTTGACGATACGGATGTTTGCAAATGTTCCTCGAACCATGACGGCGTCATTTCCACGCCGGGATCCGTAGCTGTTGAAATCCTTGGGGAACAAGCCTCGGTCAGCGAGGTAGCGGGCTACAAAAATTAAAATTAATGCAAATAAATGTTGTAAAATTCCGGAAAGATTCTTACCTGCTGGGGAATTGCGAGCAATGCTGCCAGCTGGGGAAATATGATCGGTTGTAATGGAATCTCCCAAGTTCAACAGAACACGTGCGTTCTTGATCGGCTCTCTGGTCGGTAAATCCTTAGTCATTCCGTCAAAGAATGGTGGACGTTTGATGTATGTGGACTCGTCGCTCCACGAGAACAATTTGCCGCTTGGCGCTTCCAAGCTCTGCCAGTTCTTCGATCCTTGTTCAATCTTTTCGTAGACGTCCTTGAACATCGCTGGGATGACGTATTTGCGCTCGATTCTATGGATTTCTTCGCGTGTCGGCCAGATTTCATGCAAGAAAATCTCGCGGCCGTCTTCGGACTTGCCGATTGGCTCAATTTCAAAGTCAATATCGACGGTTCCAGCCAAAGCATAAGCGATTACGAGCAGAGGTGAGGCTGAAATCGTTGAACATAATATTGAAATCGTTAAATTTTTGATTAAATTCACAGCTTGTTTAATGACTTACCTAAATAATTAGCTCTTGTCAATGGATGAATGCGGCCCTCGAAGTTCCGATTGCCAGAGAGCACACCGCAGCAAACCAGCGCGTTCTTCTCGATAGCTGCAGCGACGCGGTCATCAAGCGGGCCCGAGTTTCCGATGCAAGTCATGCAACCATAGCCGGTGACGTTGAATCCGAGCTTATCTAAGCTAGAAATCACTCCAGACTCACGCAAGTAGTACGTGACGACACCAGACCCCGGCGATAGAGACGTCTTGATGTAAGGCGCGACGGTTAATCCCAGTTTAACGGCATTTCTGGCAAGGATTCCTGCACCAAGCATAACACTCGGGTTGCTGGAAGGGAATTTAAATGAAATCCCGGCTTAACGATGAAATTGCTTTTCTACCTCGTATTGGTACAGCTCGTAACGGCTGAAATCACGACCGATCCGTGCTTAATGGTGTACGTCTTGCCATCGTCCCAGGTAAAGCTTCCAGACGCTCCCAATGCGTCGGCGGCAAGTTCAAATCCTCTGAATCCAATCTGAAATGAATTTTGAGTCATAAAATTAATTAGTCTCGACGAAAGTTGGGCGACATCGGTGACAATAAATTCGTTTTCCGTTTATGACCCCGAAAAAATGATTTTCAATTTGCATTCTTTGTCTCTTTATGCTATTCGGAACATGCATTGAGCTCAATTGCAGTGCAAATTATGAAATGTCATCAACACAGTGCAATTGAACCGCGATCAGCGCTGGAAAAGTCCAAAATGCAGCGAAACTTTTGTGCTGGGATCAGCGAATTTCGTCGAGCGCCGATCGAAATTTATCGGAATCGCATTTCAGTTCGCGACGGGCGTGTCATTAGTGAGGATCGGTTCTTGCCTGCTATCCGTTGGCGTTCTCAAAAGCCATATAATAAGTCTCGCCATTAGAATTTCTTCTAAGTCGTCACCATTTCTACCTGGCCCAGGCGTTTCGTGAGAGTTTCTGCTTCGCTCTCTCTTTAGTCTCGGTTCTCTCGCGTCGTCCTTTGTCAGGATCGTATAAATACCGAGCCTTGGAGCTTTAAATTCTCATTCAAGTTCAACATTTCAAAGTGATCAGTTCAGTGAAAGCAGCAGCAGAATTCAAATAAATCCAGTTTGGGGCGATTGTCGGCTTAGTCTCTTGTGATATTTAAAGCTTAGTGACTAGACCGAACACTCGATCCTAAACTTGTGGATCAATAGTCAGCAATTCATCAGTGCCAACAGTTCCTTTAACGCCACGTCTACAGCTTGGTGATCCAGCTTATGATTACTTTCGACTTCTTTTGCACAGAAAGAACTTCAATTCATAAAGCTGGGACATCCTTGCGGTAAATAGTTTGGCAACATCAGCGTTGGTCGGCGGAGATACTTCAGAAAATGCAAACTCTTGAGTGCTTTGAGCCTGGAAGGAACTACCGGTGTGGCATAGGGCGATTTCGCAAATACCACAGCAGCTGTTGCTTACAGGCTTGCCCTCACAACCATCACATCGAGTTTGGCAGAGAATTTCCTCATTAATCGTTAAAAATGAATCGACAATGCGACGAACCATGTTCAGGCTGATGTTGATTTCAATTCCATCACTGGGCAATGTTTGTCGCATCAAAAATTCTTACACCATCGTTGCCGAGATGCCCAAAAGCGTGCAAACAAACGAACTCACCTTGTTCGTGAGGCAGAAAGCGAATTCCTGCTTCATTCCCTTAACATCGATTCTGTCGTGGGGTCGTTTTGGACCTGACAGAGAGCTGACGACCGTTGATAAGTCCAGAGTGAATGTCTGTGCAAATAAAGTAAGAATAATAAAACCCGAAAAAGGACAAAATGTTTTATGATTTTCCAAGTAATTTGCCAAAAGTTTACCTTCGTGTAAATGGGGTCTTGTGACTCATCGTCGAAGTAACGGAATTGCTTGGTGGCTTTCATGTACTCTTCGACCAGCTTTATCTTCTCTTCGCTGCGATCTAAAAGTGGAATTTTGTTAGCGACGTTGGCAAGTTTCGGGGCGCTTTAAAAATGGCGTCATTAATTTTTTTAATTTTAGGTCATCGACAAGCAATTTTTAAAAGGCTGAAGCACCTGAATCAGCACTTGGACTAAAAACCGAATGACGACACTCATATTGACACTTACTGGTCTGGCGAAGGTATTCAATTGCGTTCGAGTCGACGGCAAAGTATCCGACGGTGCCTCCGAACTCTGGACACATGTTGCTGATGGTGGCACGATCAGCGATGCTGAGCGAAACGACTCCAGGTCCGAAGAACTCTACAAACTTGCCGACAACTCCGACCTGGCGAAGATTTTTGGTGATTGTCAGAATTAAATCTGTGGAAGTCACCAAGGAATCGAGTTTTCCGACGAGCTTGTAGCCGATGACTTCCGGCAGCAAGAACGATGTTGTCTAAAATGTAATTCAATAAGAATTTATGCACAATTTAAGTTACTGGTGTGAACTAACTTGTCCGAGCATCACGGCTTCCGCCTCAATTCCGCCAACGCCCCATCCGAGAACTCCCAATCCGTTGATCATCGTCGTGTGACTGTCAGTTCCAACAACCGAGTCTGGGTACAAGATCTTAGTTCCATCGGTTCTCTTGTCAGCGAAGACAACACGAGCCAAATATTCCAAATTGACCTGGTGAACGATGCCTGAGCCTGGCGGGATTATTAGCATGTTGTTGAATGCCTTCGCGCCCCATTTCAGGAAAGTGAACCGTTCCTTGTTTCTCTCAAATTCCAAGTCTTGGTTCTTAACGAGCGCATTCTTATCTCCAGAGAAATCCACTTGGATTGAGTGATCGATGACGAGGTCAGACGGGCATGTCGGGTTGATTTTGTCGGGATCACCGCCTAGCTTCAGCACTGCATCACGCATAGCAGCGAAATCGACCACTAAAACGAGATTATTTTTATAAACAGCAAAAATTGCAAATCATAAGCAAACAAACCAGCTGGAACACCAGTGAAATCTTGCAAAATGACACGAGACGGCTTGAACGGCACTTCATATTCCTTATCGTCGTTAACACCTTCGCCCTTGTACTTGACCCAGTTCAGAATGGACATGACATCGGCTTCCGTCGACAAAAATCCATCACAGTTGCGCAGAGCGCTTTCCAAGAGGATCCGGATGGAGAAGGGCAGCTTCGTCAATTGCTCAAAGTGCGCGAGATCGTAGTAATAGTAAGTTTCACCATTCACAACTATGCTCTTCTCCAGAAACTTAAACGGGTTCTTATTTGACGAGTCTAAAACACAAACAAAACATTCTGATTTGCCTCTAGGCGAGCACTAAAACCGGTTCTCGAATAGCATAGGAATTATCAATCTATTCAACGTTTTAAAACATCGTTCGACTTATTTTGAGAAAGGTGAATTGGATTTTATTCCAAATCTGCTGATAGCAATTAATTCATCAGAGATAACAGACTGACACACATGACTTTAGTCTGATTTCAATTAAAAGACATTAATTCAATAATTCCGGCCGCAGTTTGGGCGTGAACTTATGCAAATCGCGTTATTCTAATGAGTGCCTCACCTGCCATCGCAATCAATTCGATTTTCAAACGCCTAATAGTTGATTTTACTTATTTTTATCAGAATCAAATCGCTGGAAAATATACGTGACGATGAGAGTAAGATTCCAACAAGACTGAAAGTGAACATTGAATTTACTATGCGGAATGTTTCAATGCTGCATGGTGACTAGTCGTTTCAAAGCATGTTTCAATGGTGTATGCGGCAATTTAAAACTTTGTGCTTTGAAGAAACTTGAAAGCACTGAAAAACTAAGGAGTTGGGATAGCTTTTGAAGGACTTTATACGCTTGATAATGCGAATTTTTGATTTAAATTGGAGTTTTCTGTAATAAAATTATTACCCAAAAACATTGTCACAGTGAAAACAGCGAAGTTCGAATAATTTTTTTTAATTTATTTTAATTTAAAGCATTGAATTAGAAATAACAGATGAATGTACGAGTTTAGGTTCTAAATGTATCATAGTATGGGTTCGGAGTACAGTTAAGTGGCATTTAATGTAATTTTGTACATGCGGATCAAAGGTGATTTCAATCACATGTTTCAACGTTGACCGTCGGTTCTTCGTTCGTCTCACAGACTTCTTTTTCTAGCTCCCTTGTGATTGCGATTTCATTGATGGTTTTCCTTCGTTTTGCGGGTTTCTTCAAAAGCTCTTCGATCGAGTAAGGGTTCCGTTTCCTTGAAGCTTTCACCTGTGAATTTTGAATTTAAAGAAAAATTCTCGACTGACTATCAAATCTTCTTACCTTTTCAACATTTGGACTCTCCAAAGAGTCGTCGTCACTGTTAATCTCGGTGATCTGAGCAGGTGAGTTTGAGTTTAACGACTCAGTTTTCGTACTTCCCCTCGGGGACGACAGATCAGAGCCTGAGAAAGCTCCGCTGCTGTTCGAGTACAACAAATGGCCGCTGTTGAGATGGGGATAGAACAAGTTGCGACTCCAAATCCAATGCTTGGGAATGCCGTAAGCCGACATTTGATCGAACGGCATCGGCCTGATCGACGACGACGGTGCTAAAGGTGTTGTTGTTGTTGTCATGGTGGTCGCTGACGTAGCATAAGTTTCAGGTGGAACTTTACTCGACTGCGGATATTGCATCGGATTTTTCATGTCCATCGATCCGTTCGAAGTGATAGTTGAGTTCATGGAGGTGGGGTGGTGGCCATTGCCCATGAATCGGTAAGGGTTGAACATTTCGTTTGGTGGAAATACTGGCGGTGCTGACAATGGCTTTGGGTTGGCTGGGTAGTTCGATTGTTGTTCTGTGAACGTAACGGTTAGATTTGCAAAATTTTGACTTTTCAACTAATTACCTGAACAAGCAGCCTGTGTGTTGGCTGTTAAAACGTCATCAGACCAAAGTCCACCGTTTCTCAAAATGCGGTTGACTGAACTGACCGACGGTATCGTGTTGGGATCGCAAATTCTTTGTGACAGCAGCTGGTCGCGGATCTCCCACGCAAACATCGAAGGATTTTCCTGCTTGAAACGTAAAATTTTCTTGACAACTGTGGGTGTCGCGACTTGCTGTAAATAAAACATGGAAAAGCTGCTATTAGAACTTTAATTCGATAAGCGACTATCGGCGCTTGTACTTTTTCGTTGCAACCATGAACGGCAATTAAAAAAGTTTTAATTTATTTTGCCCCATTAAAAAAAGTTTGCACGCATTATTTATGCAGTGTAAAATGCAATTTTCCATGCAATTAAGCGGGTAAATGTCACCAGACACGGCCAACGTTTAATTAAATCGAGTGAACTACAAGTGGTTGGAAGCTTTAAATTATCCTTCTCGCTGTGCTACTTTGTTGGGATCTCAAATGAACGACGATTTTTCTTTTGTAGAATTCAACTCGGTGAAAAAATGCTTTTAATTGAACCAATTTATTTTCGTTGCTTACGTGACGTCGCTTTTTCTTAAGCATTTTATTAGTGGAAAAATACTCGAGTTGTACTTAATAAATCGTGTTATGCAGTTGCACACAGGATCGCAGTCCATGAAAGCGAATTATAAAATTTTACACGACACGAAATACTTAAAAATCTGGAAAATGTCACGCAATTTCATGCTCGGTCGTGGCGAGTGTTTGGCTTGAAACGGCGCGTTCCCACCGTATCAACACTTTGCTTCAAAACAATCTGTCGGCGATTAAACACCAAACGTAATTAATCATTTTTCTAAAAGCTGCCTGTTTTCCCATAAACTTTCGAGTTATTTTGGGCACGATTTGAAATGTTCGGGTTTTGGTTCTGTCGATAGCTTCTGTCAATGAATCAAGTACAGCAAATCCGTCATTCTCACTATGCCCACTTGTAATTGCGTTGATTTCCGCTGATAAAACGTTGTGTTATCAGAAGCACTTGAACAAACAATCTCGGTTATGTTATTAACAACCGTCAGTTGATGCGAGGCACTGTTCATGTCTCGTGTCAAATAAAACACAGTGTTTACCCGTGTTAGCTGCTGAAATTATAGCCGTTCATGTCAAATATCATCCCGGTATGTAAACAGTAATAAAGCACTTGATACACTCGACGATGATTTTCGGGTTCGCAGATTTATAAATTAAGCTTGTTGAACAAGTGTTCATTATAGGCTCGCGTAAAAACCGATTTGTAGTGATTAAACGTGATGCGTTTTTGGCTTGTTACATCGGCCATTAAGATTCCATCGTACGGATATCTCTTAAACTCGAAGTGAAAAAAAATAATTTAATAATGTCAGCGCCGTTGCGTAGATTTATCTGCGCATGAATTCGAGTTTTTCTTCATTTTATTATCGATTGGTACAAACTCCAAATGAAATTACGTGATTGGTTGGTTGCAAGGAAACGAGATGTAAGCTTGAAATTTAATTAGGGTTGAAGTTTAAATCGCGTTAGTGTTTTGTAACCTAAGTTTCTCTCCACAGGAAAGTAATTTTAGCGGATTTTTAAACTTCATCAACAAATCTAATTTCTATCAAAGACAGTAAAACTTGCCGTCGGTGGCACGTCAATCTCACGAATAAATGAAAACAGATTTCATTTTGAATACTTGCATAATAACAAACCTTGGTTTTACTGCCACCAACGGAACCCGGTCTGAAATGACAGAAAGTGTGTAATGTGGCGAATTTTTAATTGAAGAAATTTCGTATTTCCGACCTACCTAATGCTGCCGGTTTCGTAGAATCTCGTCAAAATTTTGGAAACACATCCTGCGAAAAAAAACCATTAGTACAGATTCAGTTTGTCGGTGAAAAGATGCAATCAATTGTACCATGAGAAACTAAAAGCTGCCGGGAGATATCGCACGGCCGGACTCCCATTAACGCTAGTTCAACGATTCGCCGTCGTACGCAGTCAGGTAAAGGTCTGCAGAAAAGAACAAAGAGGATTTGAAATGTTTATCTTTGGGATCGCTTTCCGTTTTCCTTACCGGCCATTCACAAACACTCCGCCGAGTTGATTTACACCTGCTTGACCTGTCAACGGAAATTAGAGAAGTTATAAATAAAAATTAGAGATTTTGATTTATTGATGATAGCAACAGCGCGTCGATAACATTATCATCTGCAAACACTGAACGGGCGATTTCAGAGTAATTGAAAGGTAACGAATGTAGCAAATTACATTTATAGACAGCTACGCAAATTGGTTATCAAATTAAGGCACCAAACACCTTGCCAAATCATTAGTTTCAGCTTTCGAGACGTTTCATGTCCACAAATTTTTGTCACAGCCGATGGCAATGTGCATTCTTATCGTTTTTACGTCCTTATGCACCTAAGCACAGTTTTTTGCACCTAAGCTCAAGGTCAGTTTTTTGGTATCCATTCCCCAAATCAGACGATGCACTTAATCATCTTCTCATCCTACAAACCTATATTTCAGTCTCCGCTTCCCTTCGTACCATGCATTTATCAATCTTTTGTAACCTTATTCGATGCGTATCAAATTTGGTTGCATGCTGTCCAAAAAAAAAGTCTCAAACATAATCGGTAATTTGTCTGCGCTTACTAAAATGTCAGGTTTCGTCGGAAAAGAGGTTTTATGCATAATGATGCTGACGTGTAATCAGCGCTTCTGGGCCGAAGATCACCATAGTGACCACTCATGCGTCCAGAAGTGCGCTTTTTTAAGACTCCAAGCTTTTGAATTTTCCCTTTTTACGCAACCAAAAAGACAGTCGTGAGAATCTCACACCTCGACTTATTGATTTCAGCCACCCAAAGCACAATTATGGTCAGCAATGTGATGATGTGAATAAGAACTGCGACGAATAGTTGCTTCTGGACTTGAAAAATGGACAGCGACAACGTGTTAAAAATTGTTTCGCCGTTTTGCACCGATATAAATCTAATGAATAAATTTTTACATTCACACATGATGCTCTGCAGTGATGTTTTATTCATGAACGCGAAAAACACAGAACGGGAGACGGAGAGAGAGGAGCTGGTGTTGAAAGATGGGAGGTAAGAAAGGAAGAATTCGAAATTCAAGCATTTATAATTGCTTGCCGAGTTTGTCCACTTCTCTCCATTCCTACTTCAACGCATATCAATATCACTTGAGATATCCATCAAAACATAAATATTTATAAATTGTAAAAGCAGAAAAATTTCTCACACAAAAAGCAGCAAAAGATTCCAAAAGATTCAACAGCTTTTATCTCTCAAAGTGAATCTGATTTACGGATGACTAAATAGGGCAACCAAAATGCAGGAAAAGTACAAAACGATTGTCGACTCGCTACTTATTATTCAGAAAGTCATATTACGCAGAAAAGTAACAAGCTTAACTTCCTTCAATGCTGAGCGAGTAGAAACATTGCTGAAGTTTATATAATTTGTCATGATGAAGCCATAAACAGCGATATTTTGTGGTTTTGACCGTACGTGGAGTTATCAGCGCTGTGAAATCTTGACGCGTTTTAAATATTTGTCAAACAACTTTATCGTCATTTCAAAGCACTCTGCTTATTTCTCAATTCGACAAAACTTCTGCACACATCCCAGCATCAATCTCAGAAGAGATAATCATTAATAAAAGTCCTTCTTGATAAGACGTCGTTCAACCGTTGTCGCTTATTTGTTTATTCAGAGACGCGTTGAAAGAGAAAACAAGATTCCAGCGGAGTCGCGAGTTGGAACTCGAACGACTCCGTAGTGTTTCTGAATAAATTATACGGTATTTAGCAATTTAATAATAAGCATGAATCACTTGAACCGCTAATTAGATTTAAAACAACATCATCATTTTAGGTTTGTGTCTGGACATTTGCAATAACCGAGTTTTTATTCGAAATAAATTTCATATAATAATCACCTCTATATATTTTCCTCGGCTTCTCTCGCTCTCTTAATTATTCCCAATTAAACCGAGAAAACGATCTCGGAACGTCCACCCGTGAAAAATTATCTTTCGGTTAGCAGTCTAATAAAGTATCTACGATCCGCTTTCTGGAGTGATGGAACTATCATAAACAGTTTTTCACAAAAAACCAAGCACCATAATAAACAAATCGTAAAAAAATGATATTAACAACTGGGTTTGTCCGTGGTTTTGGTAGCTGCTACTGTTAGAATTTTGGTTTGAAATGTCTAGTCAAAGCTTGAAATATTAAACAAAAACTATTGAATATCAAGGAAAACATGTAAAACGGTCTCAACACCAAAAACCGCAACTTCCAGACACCGCCCGCCAATGAATAATTATGACAAATTTGTGAAGATTTATCAGCTGGATATAAAAGCAGACCGCGTCGTTGCCACCAAAGTTGTAAAGAACAAAAAATGTTGAGAATTCCCGAAAGTAAAGAAAAATGAATGATATATGTATGCGCGTGCCACATCATAAAACCATCATTATTTTCAAATAATTGAGATATTTAGCGTCTGACATGACAAAATAAATGAGTACATGTTGTACACCGGTACTTACGACACATAAGATAATGTTTTTTTTTTATTCTTTCGACTGTATTCAGGCTTGAGTTAAAGTTAATTAATAAGATAATGTAACTTGACAATGCAGTACCCGGTGTTTCAATTAATTGTTAATTGTTTCATGATTGCCCGCCCCTTGTCGGGATGGCTGCTTCTTAATTTGAATGCTTTTCGCCAAATTTCTTCATCGTAAAGTACAATTGAATGAACACTCACTGATCAAATTGCAGGTCTTCTGCATTAGCAACGAGAACAAGACAAAACCAATTAAATGAATGCTCGCATGCCAACAAATAATCATTAATTCAAATGGTTTGTTGGCTTGAGGCCTTCGAAAAATTCAGAACTGGCCGAAACTCTCGAGCAATTGATTTTTTATTCTTATCTGCCGATCAAACGCACACAATATGATGGAAGAACAAATTTCTGGACTACCAGTCATTAAATTATCGCTGTTTATCACAAAGAAAAATCGACGATGAAGTTCAAATCAAGAAAACTTGTTATTGATCTCAATAACAAGTAGAAATTAAATCGTTGTGTGCCAAAAATGCATCGGCTTTGGTCTTGCGCGCTTCATTGCGACTTTTAATGCAATGCAAGACCTTATCATTATATGTCGATTAGTCGGAGCTATTTTGGGTTCGTGCGGACAAATATGTTCGGATAATTTGTCTAAGGCAGATAGAATCATCGCCTTCTTGCCCGACACATATCATTTTGCTTTGCTCTGTTAATGAATTTTGATCAAAGACAGGTGAATTTTTGACGACTTTAATGTCGTGGCTCTTAGTTTTCTATGTATCATATAATTTCCTTGACTGCAGCGTTGCGTTTTGAAGAGAGCTCGGATGCAACGAATTGATAATGGTCTGAGTTTAGTGCAGAAAATTTTTAGAAAATCGACAAAAACCAGAGCGAACAGCTTCAACGGTTACGCGGCATGTTAAAAATCCATCGCCTTTTTGAGATGAAGTGTTGCGATGTTCGTAATAGTGCATCAATTAAGCTTTGTCAGTCTCTTCAAGGTTTTTCAGTTGTTCCGTTGCCTTTCTGTGTTGATGCAAGTCCAAAAGTATTTTGTAAGTCTTGAAATGTTTTTATCAATTAAAATTTTATAGAAAAGCTTTGATAGCCTTAAATGACCATCAGGTCGCGGGCTAATAATAAAAAGTAATCAATCAATCAATCAAAAGCTTTGATAAATGCAAGAAAATGTCATCAACAAACGATCTCCTTTGAAAATGATCATAAAGAATTTTCAAATGCAATCAGTCAATTTAATACAAATCAAACATAGCGAGTGGAGTCATGAGATTATGTCAAACGTATATATACCTATAATAACCTATAATAGCCTATCATAGGCAGAATTGCTTATATCAAGTTCAAACGATATCAATTTTTCAAGCCGTTCAAAAAGGAGCGACAAAAGAATCTTAAAACGAAGCTAACGAAAAAATCACGGACAGCAAAAAATTGTGTCAAGCTTCCACCCAACAAGCGTGGTTTTCTAATTGGTAAAAGGTTTTTTTTACTCGACGCATAAAAATTCTTTAAATTTTTAGAAGTTGTTCAAAGTTGTATTTCGTTCGAAAAACAGTCCGCAAACGACATGCAATTAACACTGAATTTAAAAAAGTTGAAATTCATTCTTTTAATTTGGCTTTTTTTCTCGCCTGTTTCCTTGATCGGGCGGCATTTACGTGTGGTTTGGGTTCAAGGAATTCATCGTGACCTCGAATTGAAGTCAAGCTGTGACGAGACTCACGGATGAAGCCAAAGCATCATAAAAAAAATTCAATCAATATCGAATAAAGGTAAAATATTTGTCTCAAAACTAGAACGACAAAACAGAAAAACAAACCGCGACATGTTGCGTTTATTTCAGCTCAAATGCACGGCTTATGGAGTTCTTACAAAGACAAATCTAGCGATTTTGCAATTTTTACAATGTTATGAAGCTAGCTACTCCACTCCATTCCAGACCAATCCTTTCATTCCTTTACTTGTCCCATTTTAAATCAAGCCACACGCTCAAGGCATCCATAAAAACATTCTTTATTGTGTGAAACATTTAAAATGATAAACGTTGCAAAAAATAACATTAAAGCTTCTGATAATGCGAATTAAATTTTATTGTTTTTGCAATCAATCAAATTGGAGTTGTCCGATGTGGACTCCAATGAAAATGCTAAGAGAAAACTGTAGAGAAAACAATCAAAAAAGAAACCCGTAAATAATTTTATGCAGCCTAAGTATGTATGGACAACTATTGAAGTACCGCGAATTTATAAATTTAGAATGTTTCTATCGATGCCCAAAGGGAATAAATCGCTTCACGCAAGGCACAATAAATTTTCAAAAAGAAAAAATTACCTGTATGAGGCATCATTCATTCACTTGCGCGGTCTGCAGCAAGTAAGGCGATCCTGAAATATCAAAAGAGGTTAGCAAGGTGAAGAGAGATCGTGTCAAAAGTCGGTTTGTTAATAATCACAACTGAAGCGAACTTCAACAGAATAATTACACGTATTAAGCTCAAGAAAATTTGCATAATAAACTAGCATTGATTGTGACTTGGTCTTTGATTATTAAATGTCCCTTAAAATGCTTTGGGGTGATCAGTGATGTAAGATCAGACACTTTGCAAATATTCTACCAAATCTTATTCAACTCTTAATCATTACCAAGTGTTTAGCCAGTTCAACTATTTCAATGAATAAAACATCCTAATTAAGTGACATCCATGACAAACGGCCCCCATTAAGTGCTTAAATCACAAGTTTTATGTGTTTCAAAGAAGTGTATTTCATCGGTTCTAGCGTTGAAAATGTGATTTGGAGCGCGCTTTCAAATTGCTTCAACTATGGCATTTATAAACAAAGATATTAATTCACCCTTAAGTAATTTACATATCCTTTTATAAATTAATAGCCACGAAAATATTGTATGCACAAGCACATTTCGTTTATTTTGCCTTTTTTGTTGTTCGTTATTCAAAGCTTCATAATATACAACACAATAATTACCACGGATTTGAGTGTGAGCCCAGGAAAAACGATTTGCGCGAGTTGGATCACAGTGGAATTATAATTTATAATTAAATGAGAATGTAGATTCACGATTGCCTGATTTAATATTCCGTTTCAAAACACTTCTAGTTTACCCCTAACGTTGATGGAGAAAAATTGACCGAAGCATGTTTTTTGTCGACCTTTCTTGCGAGCTGTTTTTCGCGGAGGTGAGACATAAATGAATTCACGCATAATTCGTACATTTAATTTGTGGTAAAGTTCAGGTTGATTTCGGCTAGGTTTAATGACGTAACACTCGACGCGGCTCACAAGGGAAAGAATTATGATAATTTTATTAATTATCGCCTTTTAGCTGCTTCATATTAGCATAAACATTTTTATGAATCTATTTTTTCTTTCGGAAAGAATACGCACGATACGACTTGTTCTTTTGCACAGCATGGAATTCTTTCAGGGTTGCTTTTGGGCAAGAAAAATTTCATGTTCTAGAAAATACGCATATCGC
>JPYR01000014.1:276766-287129 GCA_000775305.1 Belgica antarctica
TATTCCATTTGCAGCTATGTAAGACAATTATTCATTTTGGAGAACGAATGTTTTCTTTTTTGCATGGGATCGGAAACTGCCGTAAATTATTTTCATAACATTTCGAGTGATTGATAGCTTTTGTTTTTAGAACGAAAACACCCGCATTAATCGATTGACGGCGTAAATACATGATTTAAATAAATGTTAAGCTTTCAGTTGCATTGAAGTATGTTGCAATAAGGTTCATCGTAAGGTTTCTTGATGTAACAATGAAGCAGACATGAAATACATTTAGCATCTTTGTTCATAATCTAGTCATACATTTTTCGATTAATTTTAATCCTGAAAGCTTCCGTCGCCTTCGCTTCACTAAAACATCTATTTTGACAGAAGTCAATTCATGTTTTGTTCCATTAGAAACTATGGTGCTTAATGTTGAACATTCTGGTTATATTAAATGCGATTGTTTCAGTCGGTTCAGCTTTTGATAAGTGAATTTCCACATTTTTTTACCAGTTTGATTCATCAACACTCTAACAGTTAAGCACTGCCTCTGCAATCGTAAAAAGTTCAACTCGAGATCATCAGATGCAAAATGACTTAAAGAGCTGGAAACTACAGAGCTTTTGATTTGCTGAAGCGCAGCCTCTTTCCTCTAACTAAAGGAAGCTATAAACATCGGAAGATCTTTAAACAGAACAAGACAAGAGAAGAGAATTCTTGGCTTAATAAAAACATTCGTTCGATGTTAGTCTTTTGTCATTAAACAGCTTTAACAGTTTTATTTAATTAATTTTAATAACCATTAAACAAAACATATCCAGTGTTTGTTGACGATAAGACGAATCGTTAAGAAAAAAAGTTTCAACAATGGATGGACATCGTCGCTTTATATGGGGACGGAAAACGTGATTTTCGAAAAGGCCATTCAGAAGCTGCTGTTTACAGTCTCGCAGTGAGATGCATTTCTGATCTTCATACCCATCAAAAGTTTTATGCTTTCCACCTCAAATTAATTTTTTTAACAATTCGAAAAATAAAAAATTCTTGATAAGAATCTTGTACATTATAATTTTTATTGCAGCGATTGCTTTTTTCTGCCAAAAAAACTTTTCCCTGACGAAAAAATCATCACAAACGGAATGTCACTATAAAATTTTCAATTTTATTGCGTCTACAAGATCTGATTTCTTCATTTCTGATGGGTTTCAATGGCATACAATCATTAAAAAATTTAAACAGCGATTAATTAAAATTGACTTTTAGAAATCAAGACGACATCGTGGCCAATAAAACGATATCGCGGACATGGAAGCAGAACGACGATGAGTGGCCACTTTTTTAATTAGGTGCAGTTGCAGGCAGTGGGAAGAAATCTGCTGGCATTCGATATTGCACTGGGCACAAGCAGAAGTGCATCGCATGCATGTTAAGTCCTGATTGGCAATCAATTTGTCGATTCTTCATGCACTTTTCTTTCAACTCCTTCAATGTTAGCGAAGAAGTCTTAAATTATCGCAATTTTCACGCTTATTAAATTTTATTATTATTCAATTTTGGTTTTCACTCGCAATTGCCCTCACAGAATTTATTTACTTCTTCTGCCGACTCGTTTTTCTCCAACATAATTTCATGGTGTGATGTTCGGTAGTGGAGAATTCACTTCTCTCTGTACACATTTTCCCGCAAGAAGCACCGAAAAAAGCATGAAAGGCAAAGATACTTTTTACTGCACGCCAGATGCAGAGTTATTGGCAACAAATGCGATCGCCGCGAGCGAGATTTATTCAAATTTCTTTTCTTCACCAGAAATAACTCAAAAGTTTAATAAGTTAGTCAATTGTTTCTGGTCTTCAAATGCTGTGATGTGTTCTGGAAATCGATTAGAACGTTTTTACTTGTTTAAGATTTGTAAAGAAAAATGTGCTTGAATTTTGTTTCTTAGGGTGTTAACTGATGGTGTGCAGCTTAAGTATTTAGGATTAGTACTTAAGATTTTTCAATGGAATTGAGAAGAAAAATACTAAATATTAGAATGACTTTTAAGTTGAATTATCAAGTTACACTGTAAATGAACAACAATAAAATGAGTTTAGATAACCCAACTGGCAAATTGAAAGATTTGAAAACCGAAGATTCAGACAGTCCTTACGCCAACGCACTAGCAATTAATTAAATTTATGTAGATTCCAGTAGTTTGCAACATTGTTCATAAATTTTCAATAAACACATCAAAACAGCCAATTTAAATGACACTTAAACTATTTTTTGATTCGCAAACAAACCGTAAAGTTTTGCAATCATTTGACCAGACACGGTCCTTAATTATCTGAGAATATGATTCAAACGAGTTTCTGCACGGTTGCAGTTGCCCTGAGAAGCGCTGACTCATCTCATAAAGTCGAATACTTTAGAGCTCATGTCAATTGAAATCTTTAAGCATTATCATTTTGTGTGGCCATTACCCACGCAGGCAAAATAAACCAGAATGTGCTGTCTGGTTGTGAGATCACGTTGGGCCGATAAGCGTGCTCAAAGATCGAACGATTATATCCGCAACTCCAAAAAAGATAATTAATTTTTTGGCCTGTAATCGGCTGCCTAATTAATAAGATTTCAAATTACAACTTCCCGAGCTGGAAACTTCGGACCAGAAAAACTTTTTTATGCGATGCTAGAGCTGATCGTTTTGATATAAAATAAATTAGAGAGCCGCTTCTGAAAAATTTAAAGCTTAACGCTTCTCAACTTTTACGAGTGTTTCAACATCGTTAAAGCTACTAATGAATGAAATAGAGAAAAACCAGAATCTCAACCGAAAAAGTCTTCAAAATTTGTGTAACGATCATAAACATAAAACCGATTTAATGTTAATTGAAAGAAATCCACATTAGGTTAACTTTTTGTAGCTTCTGACTTTAAAAGTTTCTTCCATTCATGACATTTCCGTGCCATTAGGCGATTTGGTTTCAAAACGTTTCAGCAGCATGAAAGTAGCGCTGTTTGAACGAGAAACGTTGAAATCAGAGATAAAGCACTGTTGAAAGTTTAAAAACCATATCAAGAACATGGAAATGCAAATTTTTCAATAATTATTTTTGAAGCGCTGGCGTGTGAAACGGTCATTCAGAAGTGTGGAATATTATGACGCATATTTCACGATAAAGCAGTACATGCTCGATGGCAAATTATTCATAATTTGATAGCAACTTTGTTCTAACACGATCGTAATGCACACTCGTTATCTACGCGAAACGCAACTTATGCAAATTTTCTTATTGATTTTATTGCAAAACACTCGCCGCGTCTCACCTTGTGCTGAAAACTGTTGATTTGTTATCCAAAATCTCTTCAATTTCCTCTTAATTGCAAATGTTTAATTTAATTCACTTAATATCTTTTCATTTTTTAATTTTTTCATCAAAAACCAGCGAAGTCACTTGTTATTTCACACAAAAATCCAGAATTAAAGTTCCACAACAACCAATTGAACAGCGTTTCACGGAATAAATGTTCACACTAAAATAAAGAACCGAAAAAATATTTTTACGAAAGACGTTTGATTGAAATTTCAAGCATGATCAAAACTGTGAAAACGAAAATAAAGCTAAACCAACTGCAGACAGAACCGATCCTGAACTGGTGTGAAAGAGCGAGAAAATCGGAAAAGGCGGAACAAAAAAATATATCGTGAACGGAAAAGAGAAGAGTGTGGCCTGAGTGCGGCGAGAGAGAATAAATGCATAGCATAAAGTGTGGCATGAACGAAATACTTCGTAGCATTGCTATGGTATGGTTGGGTTAAAAACCGTTCGAAGTGAAATGCTTGGACGTAGTCAGGGGTGAATTGCGTGGAGTGAACTTTCGATGATGCAAGGGTTGTTGAGCTTAAATATTTTGAAGTTTTGTTGGAATGAAACTTGCGATTGTGAATTTGTAAATATGTGTCAAAGCTTGGGATCGTTAGTGCAAATAATTCGTTCACTTTCAAATCGTTTTATGTTTTTTCAAATCGTGATAATTATCAAAGTCATGACTGCAAAAATCAGTGTCATTCAAAATGCCTTTGAAATTACTAAACTTTCTGCCCCAGTCCCAGATTGCCTCATTCGCTACCACCCCCGACTGCAACTCTGCCTTCAACCCTCGCTCATTTTTTCGCTTTTTGCTGTGCTTCGGTCTGATGTGAAAGCTGTAGCATGAACACCGTTTGCTATTGAATTGCATGCTCAAATTGAAATCCACTGAAAAGTAGGCGTGCATTAGATCAGCCAATCGCTGTCGAGCTTCGCCAACGCAAAACGTTCAAATTAAATTAAACGTGAGATTATGACCCGAGATTGTTATCAGACCGTTTTTATGATGAGTGGAAGAACCGAACGAGAATTATGCGTTTAAATTCCGTCCACGCGACTATTTTCTGTGTCAATGGCTATTTCAATTTTGTTTCATTGGATTGAGGGGGATTAGAGTGTCTATTTTATCTGATTTGGGTGAATCGCAAGAAATACGAATGGGAAAATATTTAATTAGCCACTTTTCGAAGGATTAAGGCAATTTTAATTGTTTTTAGTTTCTTGTGGCGATCCTTGAAGGAAGCCTCCCACTCCCTTTGCCAGAGCAGTGCCCGAAGCACCTCCGTTCTGAAGATGACCAGCTAGCTGATCACCTTTGGGGCAACCGATTAAATGGAAATCATAATTCTAAAATCCGACCACCCCTGCTAATTCACTTGAAAAATAATCTGGAAAATCATGGAAAAAATAATGCGTCAAAGAACAGGTCAAGGACTGTGCCAATTATGAATCCTAATCAACTTGATTGACCAAATATTCCGAAAGAATTGAAATATTGAAATACTTTTTGGGATTTCCATTAATTGCAATCGTTAATTCGCTTTGTAGCATAACCTCGAGGCGAAGTGGGAATTAGTAAACGAGCTGGTAGCAGTGTTGAGCTGTGCTCAAGACACAAAAACGTTGAAAAATATTTTCGACGCAAGACAAATACGCTTGAAGCTTAAAAGCGAAAATAGTTTTTAACCTGCGAGACAAAAAACTGTTTAGACTATTGAAGTTTGCACGCATTTCAGCTTCGACATAAATTGTCTGGTGAATTTTGTGAAGCTAATAACATGCATACACCAGCTCGATCTAATGATAGATTTTAAATGTGAAGCTAAACTTTAAGTTGCATTGAAGAAATACGAAATACGCAACTAATATAACAATGCTGCAAGGCAATGTCCGTGCAGTGAAACCTTTTTGATATGAAAAAAAAAATCATAGAACGAAGAAACTGCATAATGAAGAATAATAAAATGTTAAGCCAGTTGAGATTTCGCTTTATTCGTCTGAAATTATGAACGTCAAAGCGGGCGAAGAAAATAATGAGCTTTAACCAGAAAGTGGCTCTAATATTTTTGGCTTCCATTAAAGGGCTCGGAGCGCTTTACAATATTTGGTTTTTATCCGCTGTTTGACTGAAAGTTTCGCTTCTGGTCAAATCGGTTCAACTGCGAAAGTAATTCTTGCACGGAATAGTTTCAACTCGCAACTGAGATAGACTTAAAGTTAAAGATTTAATGTGCATTTAATAACGTAAGTAATGCCCGAGGTTTTTTTAGTTTTGGCCGAAAAACTCAGCAAGATGCTAAATTGCACAATAGATGCCAATAAAAATTGCTGCTTTTGAAATAAAGACCTTGACGAAAAATTATTCGAAATAATTGATTCAGACTAGACGAAAGCGAAGAATTTGAATGTTGCTGTTCACCTTCAAACACCTTGAATCCATCAAGGCGCTCTAATTTCCCTTTGCAGTCGAAACTCGAAAGGATCTTTGGATCATTTGGTAATTTTCACACAAAATCTTGATGATCAAAACTTAAATTTATCATTTCCTTTCAGGAATTCATCAACCAAGAAGCATTTCAAGTCCATCAAAACTTTCAAAGCGAATACCCATCACAGAAGATTTCACCTGCCTGATTGTTGGCACGCATTTTATGTGTAACGTTATTAAATGTCACTATTTTCCACCCCTGAAATTAACTCAAAATTATCCCTTCGAGATGATACTTTGCTGTTGCAAGCGCATTAGGAAAGGAGAACGAGAGAAACAAAAACAATAATTGTGCAAACTCAGGTATAGACAAAGCGATGGAACGGACGAATGTGGCAGCCAATATATCGCCCCGATAAAGGTTCGCATGTGCTCCGTGCCTTCTTTGATCGGGGAATTAAGTTTTTATGATATTGGAGATTTCTATCACAAAAGGACTCAATTAATAGAACTAAACACGTTTGATGGGGCTCGTTCGTAAATTTATCCTGTGATTTTTTCAAGTTTAAATGTTAACTAGAATTTCAGTGATGATGATCTGAAAATGCAGAAACTTTTGTAGATTTCAAAAACAAAGAATTTTTTAAAAATTGACTTTTATTGTGTGGTTGCATCACTTTTGAACGACCCCTGCTAAATTCTAAGCAAACACGTCTCTACAAATAAAAAAGTGAACGAAGAAATTAATTACTAATAAATTATGTTACGATGGACATTATAAACTAGATTGGCTATCTCTCATAAAACTTTTGTTATTTATTGCACGGTCTCAGGGAAACAAACCTGTGACGACGCTTTAGATCGTGGACAAAAAGAACGAAAATAGCCCGAAGCTATTGAAATTCTTTTTATACACCGCAAACACAACCAACCGGTAGAGCTAACAAAAGTCATAAAACATTTAAGGATCCTTTCCGGGGTATTCTTTCGATACCGTCACAAGTTTTGAATTGAAGGCACCATCTATAACTAGTCTTTAGGTCATTTTGGGGAGTTTTCTTGCTGTTTATAAATGTTTAAATAAGACTCTTAAGTTTCTGTGGCCCACGGCCCGTGACTTAATTTATGAAAGTATTTTTAAGTTAACAGTTTGGCACATGCCACGCATTACCTTTTACTGTCATATCTTGTAAGGCTGTAGCCAGACCCGAAAAAGTCTGGTCCAATCTACAAAAAGCTGATCACTCCGATTGAGACTTGTTCACGTTTTAAGTTTAACTTCTTTCAAAAGTGGTTCAATTTAGGTTTAAGATAACATGACAAAGGCGGTGTTCACATAGTTCGTAACAACAGGTTGGAACAACATGAATTGATCGTAGTCAAAAATTCTTGATGAAATTATGATAAAATAAGCGTTGATATTGTGTAAATGGGGCTAGTGATACTTAAACACTTAATTAAAGATTGGAAGTTGTGCATTTGTAGTGACGATTTTTGCGACTACTTAGTCTTAATCACGTCAATTATCGTTTCTCAAACATTGTGTGCTGATTTTTTCAATCTCTTATTAACTTTTTATTCAAAGTCAAGTTTATCTTCGTGTTTTTTCTTTCTCGTCTTTTTAATGTCGATGATTATGCAAGCAAAACTTGCTTACGATGCCATGCCAAGTCAGTAAGCAGAGCCAAGCACAAAGACATAATGTATTAGTACACTTTTATTACACTCATATGTTCAGTGATCTGAAAGCGTAAAATTGTTTGAGTTTGTTATTGTTTGTCGTTGTTGCTCGCCAAATCTTAGCTTGCAAACCTTACATCAATTTATTTTCTCGATTCTTCAAAATTGACAATTTTTAGTTTAGCGTAATTGCTTGCAAAGTTGGTTTCTTCGGCAGATCAAGATAAATTTGCGTTTCAACTTCGAGCTCAATTTAAGAGTTGGTGGTTTGTTTGCAAAACTGAAATAAATTTTAGAAATGTTCAATTAGTAAATCTGACATTTGCTTGCAACATTTATTTTTACAAAATGCATGCACAAAGGGATTATCGGCATTTTGACGCTAAGAAGTTTTGACTGAAGCAATTTGTGCTTTAGTTTTTTTTACAAAATGTCTTGCTGTGTGCTAAAAGTCTGGTTTTGTATAAAACATGTTTTCTTGTTGTGTGCTCTGTGCTGTTATTCAAAAGCATTTTCATCCTGTAATTAAGTCACGTTAATGACAAACGATGTAACATTTATGTCATTTATGGACAACGAAACAGAGTTGACGCCGCACCATTAATTCGTTCACTTAAAAGCATTAAAAAGAAAATTGTTCACCAGCTCCAATAATTGCGACAAATTGCTATTAAATCACAATCATCATCTAAAAATCAATAGAGATTAGCAAATAACAAGTTCCTTCCAGGTTTGGTTACATGCACTCCTAAGTTGCTGATGATCATTCAAGTTGAAATTGCAGTTGAACCAACTCTTCGGTGTTTGCACAATCCACAACTAAATTTGTTTAGAAAATTAATTGTTGGATTTTATGATTCTTATAGCATGAAGTCCAATGATGAAACAATTCAATTTCCAGCACAACGCGTCATAAATGATCTAGGTGTGCAGTGGTGCTGTCTATGATGCAAAGTTGTAGGCGGTGAATCATTTCACTTTATTCCGTGAATGCAGTTGAAATTGTTGTTGCTCCGGTAATTAGGCTGTAAAAATGAACATAACTAATCAATAAACCCAGAAGCTTTCATATAGCTGCTTTATAAATCAATTTGACTCTTTCCAACAAGCTTTTGTTTCGTTAATAATTTCACGTTTGCTGATTTTCACGTTTTCTGATTTTTTCTTTCTTTTTTACATTCAAATAGCACGCAGCCAGACAACAGCCGAAAATTTAATACATACTGACTGTGGATTTCATTCAATCCAATAGTACGATCAATAATAACAATTACGTAAATGATGTAATGCTTTCTATGAAGCAGTTTGCAATACGAGATCTAAACATGTTTGAAACGCAACGCTCATGCTTTTGGGCTGGTTTTGACTCACGTTTAGCTGATGAAAAGAAAACGAAAAAGATTTACAGCTGACGACAAGGCTTGATCGTCTATCCCGATGAACGAGTTTGCGGCTTACAAGTTGTTTGCCGCTTTTCTTCTTTCATGCACATTTCTCCGAATGATTTTGAATTTCTTTGATTTTATTTATGGTCGTGCATGCTAATCAAATAAAGACTTAAGTGCACAATTATCGCATGACTGCCATTCACACAGTGATCTACTTTCCTCCCGGTTGTCACATTTGCCGAAAAATCGAGTTTTCTTTCGCAATTAAAAAATCAGTTCAGATTTCGCACAAATACGGCTCAAATTTTGAGAGTTTCAACAGAGTTGAGTGAACTTCAGCTGTATGCGATTTTGGAAGATTCAATGAAAAAAGCATAAACTCATGAAAGCTACATTATACAATAATGTAGAGTAGTTTTAATAATTACAATATGCTCATTACTTTTTACTTTTTTTAGTCGGATCGCAGGCTTTGGAGAGGGAACTCGTGCTCATATAAATACCAGCCACATTGCCGATTTCAATTCAGTACCTGTTTTGGTCTCTTTCCTATTCTTTAGTACGCTCTTCAGCTAACATGCGAATGGTAATTGTCTCAACTTGTGGATTAATTGTGAATTTTCGTGGTGAAAAGTGAAAATCTTTGGTGGATCTCGAACAGTGTTTAGAAAACTTTAATTTGAATTGAAGCAAAATTTGCTTGAGTGCCCACTGTGAATTTCAAAAAACATTGAAAAGTTTATCGAGAATATCTTTTATTAAAGGTCAAAAAGCCAACAGACCTAACGGATAATTTTTTCTCTTCATTTTCCGCCGATACAGATCTTAATCTCTTGCTGCGTTGCCCTTTTGGTGGCCGCAGCTACATGCGAAGAAGTCAAAAAAGACACTGAAAAGTTGCAAGAAGAGTCACAGAACATCGAAAAGCGTGGCTTGCATGGATCTTACGGTGGACACGAATGGTCGTCCGGGGGTCATGACGAAGGACATGGACATGGACACCACCATCAACACATCAAGACTGTCACAATCGAAAAGAAGTACCCAGTACCTTACGAAGTGATTAAGAAGATTCCTTACACTGTTGAAAAAAAAGTAAGTAAAGTGAAAACTAAAATTGCACTTCAAAGTTTCGTAAAAGCTTCTCCAATCAAAACGTTTCACTTACTTGTTGAAATTTCACGTCAGCATAAATAATCGAAACTCAACTCATTAAAAGTTGAAAGCCATAGAATCCGCATGTCTCATTGAAAGTTGTGCAACTTCATCAGCGATACAATAGAAAAGCTTTCAACGTCTGACATAACCGTTGACACAAATAAGTGAAAGGAGTTTAGTGATTATTAAATGTGTTCAACGCTGCGGCCTCAGCTGCCAATATTCTGACACAACTTTTTCATTGCTGCCCACGCAACAAGCATAAAAAGATTAAGACAAAATGTGATCACCATCTGCTTTCTTAAGATTTGTCTTTCTCCAAATATTTATGGGGCGGTAAATTTTCGAAAAGAAGGTGGTTGGAGGCTTGT
>JPYR01000014.1:303895-325456 GCA_000775305.1 Belgica antarctica
TTACTCGCCAAGACATTAAGTCTTTCCACGAACAAAGAAAATAACGACACGTGAAAGGACTTTCAAACATTCAAGTGTGAAAATAGACGTCATGTGTTCTGAAGTTATGTATGGCGCGTACTATCCATATCTCTACGGCAGAGCAGGGCCAAGCCGCCCATTTTACCAATACGACCGAGTGAGTGTGAACTAAAATTGGATTAATAATGGAGTTCCAAGCGGCCGAAAATTTTTGCAAAACGATAATAAATTTTAAACAAAATGAAAAAATACTTTTGGGGTGAAAATTTGCTTGAAAATTAAACGTAAAGCAAAATAATGTTGTTCAAAAACATGATTTTAGATGTATTGGCTGATTTTCTATTAAATGTTGTTCGTTAGCGGCATTGACATAATTTTACACTTCGATTAAAGCTTTATTTGTTGTCACAAATAGATTTAATCCAAGCATCGTCGATAAGCTTCAAAGTGTAACAGTTTTCAATTTGAAGATCGATCTTCAGGAAAATAAGTCTTTGACTGTTAAGAAAACATTAAACTGCATTGTGAAAGTCATGAAACAGCGAAATTAATTTTTTAAAATGTTGACAGCCCTATTTTAAAGATGGTGTTAAAGATACAAATTAAAATTCATTTGGTGTTTGCTTTTTTTCACACACCTTAATTTAAATTGCCGCGAAAGTTTCTTAGTTGGTATCAATTTTTGCACCAAATGAGAGCACAATTATGATACAAGAAACTCTTTCAAAAATGCATTGTCAAAAGTGTTGAGTAAATTCGAATTTGATCGTCTCGTGTTCGTCGATCGATTCTCGTTAAGTTCGTTCCTTACTGAAAACTGAATATTTTTGTTTTTTTGTTAAAAAGAGTTCAAATTATCTTCTACTATCCACAATTTTAATATCAGTTTGAGACAGAGTTTTTAATTTCACCACTAAATCTATTAAATGACTGCACAAATCAATAAGATTTTCAATATTTCACCGCAATTTTTCAAACTGTTAAATTTACGATACCAAAAACTTCTTGTAAAAATATTTCTGGTTGAACTCAACGAGACACAAGTCTACTATAACTTAGAAACCAAGCCATTCAAACATCTTGACAAATTTTAAACACTCTCTAATGGATAATCCACACTTAAAGATCTATTTTTCACCCTCGACCGATTGGTCCCGAGATCAAAAACATTTTATTTTATAGCTTCCCGCTTTTCTAAAATCACAACAAAATAATTCTTTCAGCTTAAACGATTATTTTTATTCTGATACAAATTTAGAAATCTGAACTTTCAAATGCCACCAAATGTTTGTGATGTTTCAAACAACAGAATTTTTGAGAAGTTTCTTTTCTCTCTTTAAACTCGTTTAATTTATGGCGGAGCGCTACAGTTTGTGAATTCAATTAATTTTCTCGTTTCTTAATTGAATGAGTGTAACAGCAAGCATAATGACGCATAAAAGACTTTTGCGAGTTTGTTCTGTTAGAAAGTTCTCTTAAATTCGCATTAAAATGCATAATGACAGCGATGTTTTTAAGTTAAATGACGTGGATTTACTCCCGAATTTTTTTAATTACCTAACACCTCAATTTATCATAAATGATTAACTGCAACATTGAAAGCGTCAGGCGCCTTTTTCGCACATCTTACAACTGCGCCTTTTCTAGCTGAATGTGTGGCTAGATGTTGCTTTAAACACTTTAACAGCGGAAAATGCCCAACAATACGCGGAAAATTAGCACAACATTAGCTAATTATTGCTGCCAAAGCTGAAGAGAATTCGTAATTGATTTTTAAGCTTGGGTGCAGGGCCTAAGAAATGACATGATCTGCTTGTTGTTGATGTTAGGACACTTTATCAAAGTTTGTTAAAAGAAATATTTTATGCAAAACTTTAATGCAAAATAATTTGTAAGTGTTTCAAAAAGTTTAATAAAAAACGATTATTTTCTACAATCCTAAGTCTTGTTTACTAGAATTCAATGTGCTTAAGACTCTGCAGCATTTTTGCGTCGCGTATTGACTACAAACACCTTTCGATGGCACTGACTCACAAGACAACCTTTTCCACTTGCTTAATTATGGCATAAACGGGCAGCTTATGCCTTGAACAGTTTTTCTATGACTGATGTATCGATTTCATAATTGATAAATATAGTCGCGCACTTGGGAATTTAAAAAACTCAAAGACCACAAGTTGAGAGAGTGAATGTTTAAGGAATTTCAAGTTTTTTGCTTCTTTTTCTTCTCACCCGATTCCCGGTTGTGTCTGAAACAGAAGCATTCGATATTCATTAAATAACGCTTAATGATTATTTTAGTGTTCTTCGTCTCACATGTGAGATGTTTTTTTAAATAAGCATTTCAAGTATAACAAAAATGTTGTTACTATTTAAATATCTGTTGCGGAATTCGTGGAATGCCACGCTTGGCTATAAAGAAGCGATTTAGCTACTGGTACTGTTGATCTTGCTTTTGAAGCATTGCGAAGACTTATTTTCTTTCTTTTTCGTTCGCAGTTCAACCAGGACTTGTATCCTTCAGCGGCCGGTGTACCAATCGCCCCCTCGACAAGCACATCAGCCAGTTCCCACTCACCATGCAGTCCGCTCCTACCATCGGCACTGTCATCGTCGTCATCCAACTCAGTAGCCCACTCGTCAACCCTCACGCCTTCGATTCCTTTAGCTGGATCCTTAGGACATCAAAGAAACGTAGCCAAAGAAGAAGATTTAACAGTTCCACGAAACGAGACAGAAGGTAAACGAAGCGAACTTTGACGCATGCACTCTTGTGCTGTGTCTTCAGAACGATAAATTTAAATTTGCAGCCGAGTGCATCTTCGTAAATTGTGTCTAAAATTTGCTGCACTTGAAGAATGCGCGAATGAGTTGCTGAAAAATTAACGTTGAAGTTGCATGTGTGTACGACAGCCAAAATCACATGTAAATTTAATTCAGTCGAGCGAGCGTCTCGAGATAAAGAAAACATATTTGAAATAATTTGGAGACACGCTAAATGCCTTCGAAGATGTTTGCGATAGGAAGATTTAATTTAAAATTCAATTTCGATTTCGCTCTTTGTGATCTTCTTCCCTCTGTCTTCGTTTGATCACCAGGAATGCGTTCCTGCCTCTCCATCTTACATTCTTCACATTGTAACCGACAGTCGAGTGAGAAATGCGGGTCAAAATCGCTGCTAAATCCTTTCACCGAGTCACATTAAAAACTGGAAAAGCGATCAGAATGTGACCCGAGTGCAATTTGATGCTGATGTCTTCACATTTTGATTGCAATGTGACATTTCGTGTGTCGAATGAGACCAAAAAGTGCGATAAAAAGTATGATTTTATGCATTATTTAACTTCGTTTTTGCTACCGCGCTTCTATCACATGTTTTGATGCATTTAAATTTTAATTTTTCCCACATAAACATTTTACGTCTTTCTTTGGGGCTTGTCCGCAAGTGATCTTAAAAATTGTGACCCAGTTTCTAAGTTTTCTTTTTATTTTGTCATTTACTTCATTGATGACCACCCAAACCAACAGTAACGAACTTGTAACGTAACTTCTGATTCTCCCCAGTTACCTTCAAAGATAAAAAATCGATTTGAAATGAAAACATTTAAGCTGCACATCAACGTCATAAGAAAACACAGAATAACTTATCATCGAACTTAAACAAAAGGTTCTTATATCATTCAAAATGTGTCATTCCGACTTTTGATAATTCTCGAATTTATGTGTTAGCTTCGCTTCAACTTTCTTCGTCAACTGCTGCATGTCAGCAACATAAATTTATTGACGCACATTCGTCACATGAGTCGTTTGCTTTAATAATTCATGACTTCCACTTTTTTCGCCCGCAAAACGTTTTATTGACTTTAAATTGTTTTGTTTTGCAGCAACCTTGCCCGGTAACCATAACGACAGTTCTTCGTGCTCGTCGGGTCCGGAGTCACCAAATGGCGATGGGCGAACGCAATACGTGTCAGCCACCTGCGTAGTTGTAACTCATTATTCCGGAGACGTTGCAAACGTTGTTGACGAACACTTCACCAGAGCATTGCATTTCAACAACGACAAGACTAGCAAAGGTAAGCTCATTGCGTAATTGTGATGACTTTTTGTCACGTCTTTTTTTGCGATGGATTTCCGTGACTTAATTAAGCACAAAAAAGATGATCGAACCATCTTTGAACGGAATATTCATAAAACTTAACTTTTTATTACAAACTTGAAGTTTATCGTCAGGCGGTGTTTCTTTGATTTACTGCCAGTATCGATAATATTAATAGTAACCAGCGTATTGATTCGATAATGCGTTTTAATGTAGCATGTAGCGGCATAATCTTTTAAGGCTACCTTTTCTTCTTTACACAATTATTTAATAAAGAAACAGACAAGAAAAAGTAAAACTATCAAACTTTAAGTAAGGAATCTTGTAGAGTGAAATTTTCGCAGCAACGTTTGTTGTTTCAGTCGAAAGCCAGCTGAAAGTCGCTGGGAATTGTACAAAGGACATGTAATGCTAGCTTGAGAATCGCTAATTTTGATGGGAATTGAAGTGAACAACTTAGCAGCAATTATCACAGTTGAACTGAATTCCGAACCGGTAACAGTTCAGTGGAATGAGTTACTTTGCACTGCATTAAAATTCATTTTTTCGATAGCTGCAGTTGAATTTTTACGACTGAACTATCGTGTTTAGTTTAGATTGAAGCTACATTAATAAGTTTTGTTGAATTTAATCATCTGCTATGATTCTTATCAAATCAAATAGTTGAGTATCACGATCGACCATACAATGTCGTAGAACTGAGTCAGTTTAAATTGCAAAAATTGAAAAATTGAGCAAGTTTGCTACAGGATTTTCCTAGAATCAGCTTCGCCGGCTTTCAAGAATTTCAGCCCAAACATAGTTTTTGTTCTCATTTCATTGTAACACCTCAGTCTTAGCTAGTTTGGTGACTGAACAACGGGTTTCAAGTTCTTTCTCTCGATCAGCAACCTTCAACAATGCAACATTGTAAAACTTGCTTCACTGTGTTAACTGGAGTCTGAGCTTGGTGGTTTCAAAGTTATCACAAAACACTAGTCAAGCTGACAAAATTCTTTACAAAACTCACATAAAAATCCATCTCAAAATGATTTTCAATCTTGCAGAATCGAACCCGATGTCAGCAAGAAACTTCCCCTCGTCATTTTGGAACAGTAATTACGTCCCACCAACTCCCATCCCGACTCACCATCATCAAATGAGCGATCTGTACTCGACGGAAAGCAGCTTGTACTCGACAGAGCCCTGGGTGCATCCTGGTTACAACTCTTATCCTGTTTTTGCACACCACCACAACATGGCTCAGTACAGCAGTTTGCTTCGATTGCCGCAGCAATATGCGCATGGTCATACTTCAAGGTAAGACGCGAGAGAAAGGAGAAGAGAATTCTTAAGTGTTTAAATATTTAAATTCCAGATTACATCACGATCAACAGACCGCGCATGCTCTTGAAAGTGCCGCTGCGGCTTATTCAAATTATCCCATGTCTGGTGAGTTAAGTTGGAAATATCTCGACAATGTCTCAATTTGCGCAAATCGAGGGCTCAGGATCGCGAAAAATTAATCAATCGAACCCCGAAAGCTGCTAATTAAAATTTGGATTCTTCACATCTTCGAATTAAACGCTGTTTTAATTGATGATGCTTATTAAAATATGGAATAATCTTTCATGTTTCGCGTGGAGAGAGCGCCCGAAAGCTTTATCTGCCGTTTATCATGCCTTTTCGATAATGTTCTCCCATGCTTGCGACAAAGAAGAAAAGGCCGACGGATCATTTTTCATTTTCGCCCAATTATTTTCACATTTTCGACCATTTTTCTCGCGTCTTTTTTGGATACGCGTTCGTGTGCAAACAATCCTTGCCCTTCTTTCCTCATTTTTCTTCGATTTTTCTCGACTTTTGACTTTCGCACAAAACCGAATCTTGGTGAGATTGAATTCTCACGAAAAATACTTGCAGTGACTTTTTTTGCGTCTCTTTTAAATCAGTTCCGAAAAGGCGAAAGGGGGAAAAAGATCAAAAACACGAGGCGGCTCATGTTTTGTGCATTTAGCCCAAAAATCATTAGATTGGAATGTGCTCATTTGTCAATTAAATCACGAAGCTTTGAAACTTTGGTTTGGTTTTGAAGTCTTCGTGCTTTGAACAACTATTAATTTCATCACTTTATTAATGCACGCGCATTGCGCAATGGAATATCATTTCATAAACCCAGCCCACAAAGTGCCTCGCTCGAGCTGATGTTATTCGGCGATTCTGCTGCTTTCAGTTCACCCGAATACGAGAAAATGGGAGTGTTCACGATGACGATTGTTTACAGCCCTTCAACCGCAATAATGTTTTATGTTTGCTTCTCGTTTCAGGTCTAGAAGCTCAAGTGCAGGAATCGTCAAAAGACTTGTACTGGTTTTGAACGTCACTTTTCCGATGATAAATATAATTTTAAATACGACAAGTAGGTTTGATTAAAGCAAATTGTAATATTTAATGTGTAATGTGATACTCAAAGAAAAATGTTAAAGTAAAACTCGAATTAAAACATTCTTTTAATGTATAACGCACTAGAAAATCTGTTTTCACACCCAAACTTTCACCAAACGAAGTCTTTTTGAAAGAAACCAACACGAGAAATGAAAAATCTAGAAATATTTCAATCACATTTTAGTTAGTCTCGAAAGAAGTATCGATGCAGAAATGTAGTTGAAGTTTGTTGTGCTTTAGTGAGAGACTTCGCATAAACCAACTTATCGAAAATGTATGAAAATTTGAACTTTAGTTCATCTTTAGTTCATCACAAACTCTCACAAATTCTCATAAACAGTTTGCATCAGCGCTTCAAGTGACTTCTTTTCATGATTGTTTAATTCATCTTTAAGAAATTAGTGTAAATTGAGAATTAAGTAAGCAAAAGTGTAAATACAAGAAAATAATGAAAATTGAATAAACATTCACCACATCTACTTGATAAAAACTTAGTGTTCATTAAAATATTTCGCCGTTTTTTGTTGACTTATTTGTATGTTTTGGGTTACTGGAACATAATTCAACTGGAGTGCAACCTTCACGCATAAATCATCAGTCAAAAAAGGTCTCTTAATTTTTGTTATAGATGGGAACATGTGCTGAGACTCATTTGTATCTCCAGAAATCTGTTAGGACCGTAAAGAAACTCCGTCGTCTTCTTGATAAATAGATTTACGAAAGGCGTTGTAGAGAACATTATTCATCGCGTCATTTCAAGTTTCCGAAAATTTAATTAATTCGAGCATTAAAATCTTCATTTATCTGAATTTTTTGGATATCTAAGAATTAATGATCACAAGACTTTAAACGCTATCATGGATCACTTTTGAGAAATTAGTCAACTTAAGCTTTACTTGTTAATCTTTTACACAAAATGTCTTAATGATTAAGATTTTAGGTGAATATAATCTATAACACACCTTGTTCTATTCGACTTGAAATCAGAGGTTGAATTTAGACTTTAGACTTTAGCTTTAGACTTTTTTCAAGGATCAGCTTTAGCTTTAGAGTTTTGAAAAACTTCAACTATAGACTTTAGCTCTAGAGTGTGTCCGAAAAACTCTAAAGCAAACCCTAAAGTTAACAATTTTTTTCCCTCCAAAAATCTTTTCCGGAGCTTAAAATTCAGTAGTGCAGGAGTCAAGCAGTCAGACTAGAGCTCGAATTAAAAGTAAAATTTGTCACCGCTAATCCCAGCTAGCTTTAGACTTTAGACTTTAGGTATTTTTTTGGCGTTTTCCAGCTATGCTTTTAGCTTTAGCTTTAGACTTTTTTCAACACCAGCTTTAGCTTTAGCTATAAAGTTTTTTCAAGGACCAGCTTTAGCTTTAGCTTTAGGGTTTTGAAAAACTTCAACTTTAGACTTTAGCTTTAGAGTGTGTCCGAAAAACTCTAAAGCAAACCCTAAAGTTAACAATTTTTTTCCCTCCAAAAATCTAAAAAAAGTCTAAATTCAACCTCTGCTTGAAATATTAATAAAACTTAGTTTGGTCTCAACTAACTAAAATATTAGGCATCAAACAGGTCTCGATATTGCTGTAAAAGCCTTAAGAAACTGAGTGAAAATTTTACAACGAGTGCAACGTTATAGAAAGAAAAACACAAGGTGTGTTATAAAGTATTAACTTTTCCAAATCTCACATCACAAAAATAAGAAACACATTTCAGTTTGGCTTGGAAGGTCAAACAAACAGTAAAGCCGTTCATTACATTTTTCAAAAACAACAACCAGGAAATCACAAATGTTGATACTGGCAGCACCTTACTGCAGAGATAATTAACGATTTGAAATGACTTGCGAGTTCTAAATTTCGCGAAAAGACTCAATGAACCGTGCAAGAATGCAAATAAATTGCCAAGTTACAATTAAGACATTCTGAAAGACTCTGAGACGGGGACCTTTGAAACTTTTTAGTTTCAAATGCATTCTGGGGTTTTGCATCGATTTTGTACAATTTATGCATTTGTCTCTGAATTTCAGACATACTGACAACATAAACTTCAACAAAAAAAAACAGAAGGTAAACATTGAGTGCGAATTAACTCTTTAGACAATCTCACACCAACAATCAATAGACGACCGAAAAAATTTCGTGAAATTTGCAACCATTTCCGCCGTTTGCATTCAATTTAGCTAGTTTTTTTTAAGCTTTCAAGGTAAATCAAGTCAATGAAGCTTAATGAAAACATTTTTCAGATCTTGAAACTATAAAATACAGAGTTTTAAGAGGTTGTAAAAAGAAAAGTGTTTTTAAATTAGCGTCTTGAAAAAAGCGCACATGTAGGAGACAGCGCGTGCATCTTCAAATGCAGTATTATCGTAATTAAGACGATAAAAATGCTAATTCGAATGTTGTGTAACTCTTCGCCAACCTATTGGCGTGAGTTTTTCTGACAAGGGAAGGCCGCAGGAATTTGGAAGCTGAAATAAAATTAGGAGCTTCGATAAGTGCTATTAGCTGATTATGCATGCCACCCAAGTTGAGAGTAAGTTGAAGTTTGCTTTGTATCTCATTCTTTTGTAGGATTTGTAACATTTAACATAAAAAACCTATTGAGTTGATCGACAACTTCTTGGCCGATTCCTTTTTTAACCCTTCCGGAACATCTTTAAGCTAGATTTAATATTCAGAACCAACAAGAAACCAATCAAACAATTAAGATAACGTCAAGAATTGTCGCATTCAACAAGAATTTTAAGAGTTCTAGCGCGGCGTCCACTTCCAGTGACAGGTGGAAACAAAAATTCTTTGCTGTTGAATTTATCGCAGTTCTGTCAAACCTTTCGACGCTTGTTTGCCAACCAATTTGTCAGCAGCAATTTCTTAAAGATCATCATTATTCCATTATCTCTGCATCAGTTGTTCCCTTTGAAGTCGAGGAAAGCTAAGTTTAAACCCTAAATTTACTCTTTATCTTGCTTTCTTACAACCTCAAAATCATATTTCGAGTTATTGAAGACAAAAATGAAGGAAAAAGATTTTCCTGGACAGGGTTTGTACGATAACGATGGCTCAATAATGATTTTAAGGATGTAAAGCTTACATTCTGTGACTAGTGTCATTTAACAACAATTTTCTCCACAAGTGTCTTAACTTCTAAACACTCTTCTGTTTTCTTAAAACTTAAAATGAACCTTCTCGTCTTATTGTTCGCATTTTTGTGATTAATGGAGAAACAAAAAGAAAATGTTCTTTGCTACAAAAGGGAGAAAAGGAGTCGAGAGTGGCTTTATGATACTTGATGAAAAAGTTTTCTTTTGAGTATTCAAGATGGGGGAATTATCTAAGGCAAACATTTCTGGAAAAAATATTTCTGGAATTTTCAATTTAGTTCAGCAAAGCGTTCTCAAAGGATCGAGAGACAACGGGAGGGTTCCGCAATGAAAATGCTTTTCATTTTATCATTTAATTCAACAATGCTTTTGAACAGTTTGAGTTCAACTCGATGACGACGACGTCGAGGGAGAAGATTCTATTCAACGTAAAATCGGAATGCGAAGCAATAAAACGACAATGCTCACCGTTGAGAGCAGCGATTCCTGATTCGCAGAATTGCCGTCAACCAGTTTTCTTCAGATTCTCATTAAACCATTACACCGAGTTTATTATATTATATAAGTGGAAATTACTCTGGCGTCTCTTCATCTTTTTCCGTTTGTTTTGAAACGAATGCTTGTGAAATAATCGTTTCTCATGAAATCATAATTAAGGTTTGATCAATTCTTGTGTTAGTCTCAAATCGATGGCGAACTTGAAAACATAATTGCGTCGCAAGAAGTGAATAAGACGTGAAACAAGCGGAAAATAATCTTGAGAACACTCTATGAATACATTATTTGCAAGGATCTTCAACACTTGGCAATAAAACTCAATTGAACAAAACCTTCGCTGAGTTTAACGAGCTTGGGGGCGTTTGGAAGCTACGTTGACAAGCGAGAAAATCTTTTTAAAATCAAATCTGAATTAAATTGTCACAGACACCACACGTGAATGACTTGATTCGCCTTCTTCTTCATCCAAAACATTTTAATTTTTCATGTTTATAATTATAACGGCTTGATTCGCAGACTGTCACAATTAATTTTCTTTCGCAGCGGCGGTTTGATGTGTTGTTTTGTGTCACTTTGAGGAAACTCATGCATGAATTTTGGTTTCTCCTATGCTTTCATCGTTATGATTTATGACAATTATGTGGCGTTTCATGCTTTACAAAAAATCTAATTAAATAATCATTTATGAACATACTGTTACAACCCGCGTTTTCATAATTTGTCTGACTTTGTCACTCTGAAAAGTTTTTCAAGGCGAAATAAAGATGTTTATTTACAAAACATCACGTCATTTTTCAAACGAATTTGTCTCGGAGTGTAAAAAATTCTTTAACTTTTTTGAACTTTGTAAACTTTTAATGGCATAAAAATTGTTTTCAGCGAACAATTAATTAAGTTTTCACCAACCGAACTGATTTTTACCAACACGCGATTCATGTTTGTGCGCAAATTCGATAAAATGGCTGCCCATGCGAACCCTATTAAGAAGAAAACTTGAACTGCTCCGGGTAAACTTCCATCTCCAAGTCCTTTTCTGAAGTAATGTCATCGGTGTTCATGCCTTGTTCCCCGTCGTTGACTGAATCACTGTTGTAAGCATCGTCGTCACTGTCGATGAAAAGATTCTCTTCGAAGATGATTCCAGCTTCAGTGACTGCGTTGTTCAAGCGAAGGCCCAGGAATGGTGAATCCTGAAGCAAGGCTGAACATTTGCTTTTGTCGTCGGTATAGTTTCTTTCAACCTGTTGGATTGATCTGTCAACTTGGGACTTGCAAATCGAAAGCATCGTTTCTCGGAATTTGTATCTCAGTCGCTTGAAATCGCTGGGTTTTGATGTGTTTTCGCGTTTAACTGCTGAAAAGGATTGAAGTTATACCACTAAGATTTGAAGATATATTTGAGAACTCACCAGTAGCAGGGTAAGTGTAATTGACTTCTTCGACGGACCTGTCAACCTTGGGGATCTTCTTCTTTTCAGTGCTGAACACTTCGTGAGCTTTTTTGCACTCGACACACCGGCTCCCAACAGTAAATTCCCGTCGCTCGAACGGGTTGATGTCGTCGTTTGCAATTGAAACCGTGACGTATCGGTTGTGAGGGCAGTTCAAGTAGAGAATTTGGTGATCAGTTCCTGTGATTTATAGAATATTTGTAAATATGTGTTGGTGCTTTAGGTTCCAAAATAAAGAATAATAGAGAATTGACTTACCCGTATTTCGCCAGGACCACTTGATTTTCTCGAAGTGCAGTCCAATCAGCTTTGATACTTTCTCTGCAACGAATTGGTTGGTCGCTAAACGAGATCCCGATCCTGGCTTTTTCATAACAAAGCAACCAGGTTTCTCCGGATGTGGGTTCATCATCTCTTGCAGCTTCGCTTTGCCAAACGAAATCACGCCGAACGTGTGAATTCTTTTCAGTGACATTTTGTGATCCGTTTCTTAGTGTTTAATGGATTTAAAACAATTTTTTGACTAAATAATTCGAGACTGAAGCTATTCCAATCGAAGGTTGTTGACACACGAACACGATTGAATTTGAATTATTGAAGACCGTTACAAAAACTGCAATGACTGATCCTCTTAGAGTGTGATTTTATTCTAACTCCGTATATTTAAGAGTGTATGTATCAAGCAATTACCAAAGCAATTACCACCGAATAAAGTAACACATAATAAAAGATCGTGTTATAAAGTACCACCGTTCAAATATCAAAAAAAACCGTTAAAAAAATAGTTCCGGTCAACAAAAATTCGTACCACAACTTTTTTAACGGTTTTTGTTGATATTTGAACGGTGGTTATTTATAACAACAACCAGAAATCGGTGGTTCTTTATTACACGGTAATTGTCTTGGTGAAGGCATGTATCATTTTTAGGTGAAATTGCTTTTAAATGTAAATGTTTCAACTTTTATATTTGAGAAAGGTTCTTCTTGGGGAAATATTTCTAATTTTTATAAGAAAAGCTTTTTCTGCTAACTTAGTGTTGCCAGAGAGAATAACTTGAAATATGTGTTTGGTTTTTGTTTATAAAGTAAGCAATAACTCTCTTTCTCATTACTGCTTAAGTCCTACTGCGTACGGAAAATTATGATAAAATTTACAATGGCTCATAAGTTTGACTGCAACTAAATTTGCAAGAATCCAAACAAAAATACGTTAAAGAAAAGTTGTCATTCAAAGAATTTTTTTAAGATTTCTTAGACAAAGACTATTCGTCCATTTCCAGTAATGAAATTTCAAGTTATCGATACAATAATAGCAGAATCAAAAGTTTAGTTCCGAGACAAAAACTTCACCGACCAAACCCTAGGGTAGAAAATATTAAACAAACCACTTATCAGCGAGTCCTGGAAAAATCGTATTAAAAGTTTAAACTCAAAGCGAAATTGCAGCAGAGATAAAATTGCTTGCCGTTGATAATTTATGACTTGACATATTAAATTTTTCAGATGACTTTGTACGCATACATAAAAAGTTTGAAACATTAGCAACCCTCTTCATTCAATTGTGCACGTATGTCGGAGACCCCGGGAAAATATCAAGTACATGCATACGCATGCCAAATGAAAAAGAGTATTTTAATGAAATTTTCATGTCCCTGAGTTTGAAAATGAGTATTTCTAGCACAAGAATTCTTTCAGCGATGGAACATGAGACAACTCAGGTTTTGTCTGCATGGAAACTGTTTGAAAGTTTTATTGATTTTGCTTGAAAGTTTTTTTTGTAGTCTCGGAGGAACTTAAAACCGCCATGTCATGGCCGTTTCCATCCACCCATTCGTTGATTTCGTTAATTTTACATCGCATTCCTGCCAACTTTTGTAAAAGGTTGAAATTATTCTTTTGCTGACAGTTTGCCGTTAATCAAAAGTTTATAAATTAAAATCATATTTCTCAAAAGAAAATTAAAATGCATTTCGAGCATTTACATTAGAAGCTAACAATTTAATTACATTTTCCACACTGTTTTAATAATAACTAAAACATAACCAGCAACATTTCGATCCGCTAGCTCCATTTTTCGTTCAAAAAGTGCTTGAATGAATAAAAAGGCATCAAATTCTTCCATGTGAATTCATTGTTCCACTTTTCTTTTTAATATGAACAGCAATTCATTTATGAAGTGGCTAAAGTTTAAAACATCATTATCGTTAAACGCAGGATGAATATGCAATTTAATTTAAATCACAAATGCGGCTTCTAATTAGCAGCTTGCCGAATGAACTTTTGATTGCATAATGTTTCGTGTACGACAAGGTGGAACGCACAAATCGGGACTGTGAACAAATGGTTGTACAGAAGCTCTGTATTTCATTAATTTTTTGACAAAAAAACACCGAAGTATTTGGTAAAAAATCAACATGATTTCTCAACAGTTCACAATAGTTTTCGAGAGTGTTTTGTGAAATTGAAAAAGCCAGAAAATTTTAAATCCGAATGATTAATGTCCCTTGAAGTAAAGTCATTAATCAGACTACTTGACACAACCAATATACTGGAAAGATTTTAACAATTTCCGCGGCGATTATCCAGGAAACTAGGACAAGATGTCGTGCAACCGGGAAACCGTCTAATTAAAACAGGAGCAAGTGTGCAACTAGCTTACATCCTTCGGAACATAGCAAAAGATGGAATTTTAATAAGAAAATCTCAGTCACGATGAAGCATGTAAAGAATTGGAATAATTGTCAATTATGATTAATTACGCCGTCCGCCAAGATGTTCCCAGCATAACAAATGTTGCGTTGAGTAAGTTTAAAAAATGATGTTGTAAAAAGTCGTGGTCAGAGCGACATTAATTTGAATTCTGAATGTTTGAAGGCCGGGATAGACAAAAACTCTCACGGTGCGCTAGCCGTGATTATCGATATTGAATTAATAGTTTCAAGCAGTCTTTAAATTTTTCGGAAATGTATCAAAAAGAGAATTATTAATTTAATAATATCAAGAGTGTGTCTATCAGATGTTTATCATGCTGTTTCAACAAAACCATCGATGTTCAACTTCTGATCTATTAATTCTTTTCTTTAGGCTTCTTTTCTGACTAACGAGATACAATAATAATTTTATCTTCCCAGGAAGCATTTGTGAATGATGTCAACATGTTTTAAAGGAAGCACTTGTATCTTAGTTTTTAAAATTTATTTTTAAGTATCTAATTTCTAAAAAATTTACTGTCTTTAACATTACTTTGATCAGCCCCGTTCATTCAGCTATTTGCTTCCTTCATGGTTTGTTTTACCACTGTATTAAAGTTTAATGAATGTGGTGGTAATAATTCAATCAAATTTTAATTAATGATAGCTTTTACGAGAAAAAGATCGAAGATATGAAGAAAGCGAAGACCAAAAAAGCCAAAAATTGATTTATTGAACGACCCGAAATAAAAATGATGATACAGGTTGATTAAAATCACAGAAACCAACACGACAAGGAATATTGACATCTTCTGAAGCATCTTTGGTTATTTTAACATTATTGTCGGCAAGTGGCCGTTGCCAAGTGATTCGAATGGAAACTTATGGTGCACGGACACGATGAGTCTTGCTTAGAACTCTTTCAAAATTTGATGGATGTTTTGCAAATTTTTTCATCACAAACTAAGATCAAAGTGAAATTCAACCAGCAATAACTTATCAGTACCATAATTTTAAGGCAGTCCCCTTTCAACATGTGTGTCTAATTTTACAGCTTGGACACTCCACACGAAAATCAATGTTTCCATGTCAACGGTCGAGAAGGCAAACAAAAATAGGAAAATTTGTTGTCGACAAATTTAATTTCAAACTCAGCATTTGAATTTCACCATGGATCTGTCTCGTCCACCTACAAGTCGTCCGATGTCGAGAACCGTCAGTGGTCAAGGGGGCCATGAATTGTCTTCAGCGTCGAGTGGAAGAATTGGAACTGCTTCAAGACTCAGCGCGATGCCGAGTAGGTTGGGGACAGCTAAAAACATTGGAATACCACAAAAGGTAATCAAATTGAATTAATTAAGCGTTTTATGATCGAGCTCGTGTTTCGTTCTCTCTCAAGGGGCTGACTGATCGGCCTTTAACTCAGCAAGGCTTATCGGGCTTATCAACGTCTCAGGGTAGATTAGGCACCGCTTCCGGAGGCATGAGGCAGGTCAAAGACAAGCGCTATTGGATTGCGCTTCTCCAATCGAAAATTCAAGAAATATTTCAAGAGACGGAAAAGCTGAACAAGGAAAAGAAGAATTTGGACAGAGAAACATCTGCTAAGAAGCTATACGAGAAAAAAGTGAAGGAACAGGCCAAAGAATTATCAGGTAGCCGCATGATGCAATCGCGTTACATCTTTTCTTCTGGTTTCGTAATGTTAAACGTTTTTTTCTCGTCTTTCTAATTAATGCCAGTTCTTCAGTCGGCACTTTCCGATATGAACTTGGCCTTGGACAGCTCGTCAACAGGCGCAACACGCCAGCAGCTTCAGAATCAGACGCTCGTGTAAGTATTCTTTCTGTATTCATGAGGGCTTAAGGTTTTTACTTTGCTAATTTAATTCGTTAATCTCCCTCGGTTTGCCCATATTTGATAATTTAATTATCAACTTCTCCCTCTAAGATTCAAAGAAAAGAACGAATTTATGCAGAATGAGTTGGAACAGATCTTTAAGGAGCGGCAAAATAAGGAAAATCAGAATCAACAACTTGACGCTGCGATTGCAAATGAGAAGACAAAGATGAACGAAATGATTTATTCATTGAGTGCAGACGAGCAGAACCGATATCGAGAACACCAGTTAATGTGCGAGAAACTGAAGGCTGAAAACGCAGAAATCCATAGCAAGACCGAAGCGGCGATAAAGCAAAAAGAAAAGCTGAGCAGCTCGGTGATGATCTCGCAGGTCCGACTGGAGGCCGTTAAAATGCATTCGAAGCTGCGTGAAGCCATTGCAAAACGAAATCAACTGAAAGATGAAGAAACAAATCGGCTGACACCCACTCAAGAGCGCGAAAAACTTATTAACGAAGGTGAATTTTTCGCACTTTTTGCATCACGATTTGAATTTTTTTACGATATGAAAATTTTGTGTTATCTATTTAGTGAGAATGAACAACCAAGCAATCATGAGCATTAACAAGCAGCTCAAAATCATGACCGAACAGCTATTGGAGAAGAAAGAATATTTGCATCAGATCGAACAAGACTTGGAAGAAGGCTCGTCAGAGCGGCATACAAAGTATAAGGAACTGAAGAAACGTGACGAAATGATGAGTAACTTTATCGAGACGTTTCAAGCTCAGATGGCAGAAGAAAAACACAGTGAGTTTGAATAATTTGACGTGGTTGGGATATGTGGAAGTGGTGGGAATGAATTTTTGTGGGTTCGCAAGTTTTTGAAGTTTGCGTGACATTATTTCTTATAAATGTTTCCACACTTTTTCTAAGCACTTTTAACAAAAAAAAAACCTTATGTGCCTGTGTTTCATATTTTAATTAATTTCACCGGTCTTTCGCTTTCTTTTTTTGTTCCACCAAAAATAAAAAAAATGAATTTACGATTTTAATTTGAACTGCCAAAAATGAATATGTAAACACTTTCACGCAAAGTCAAAATAAGGTGTATGAAAACACTCACACTCCCAAGTGTCCCGAAAACAACGATGCTAAGGTGGAAGAACGAGAACAGCATGAAGTCGTTTTAGAACAGCTCCCTGATCTGCTTTTCTTTGTTTCATGTTTCTTCAGATGTTGAGTCGCTGAAAAATCAAATTACATTCATGATCGAGCAAATCACACTGCAAGGGATAAACACGAAGTTTTCCAGTAATATCAAAATCAACTCATCGGCTTTCACTGAGAAAAATGATTTGAACTCGCACGGCGGTTTGCTAAAGGAGTACAGTAAGCTGCAAATTCAATTGAAGCAATTGAAGATTCTCGAGAAGCGAATGAAGAAGCAGCTTGATGAATTGCGTGCGGATGAAAACAATTTGCTGTCAAACATCGAGAAATATAATAACCTTGATATGCTACGCAATGAATACTCCATTAAGTATGAAGAGTTGTCAGCGAACCTGCAAGAACTCAAAGACAAGAAGCGTGTTACGGAAAACGTCGTCGCTGAAAATGAGCGTCGCAATAAATCGATTAAGGTTTGTCAAGATTTTCTCGAGTGCCACTCAAGTGCACTTAATTCATTTACTTCGATCTCTAGGAGTCGTTGAGAAACAACGAAACGTACCGTCAAATTTCGCACATGGAAGAGAAGCTCAACGACTTGCTGAAGGATAATAAACTACTGCAAAAGACCGTCGATGAACTCGGCACGGTGAGATTAACTTTTCATCGGGTGAAATTTTTCTAATTTTCTTTGAACAGGAATTCGACTACTCGCACGTCAAAAAGGAAGCAACTAAGAAGGTCGACGAGTACAACAAACTTTTGTGTGCAGATCTACGTTCCCAAAATACATTTTAAAGTCGTCTTCAATTTTCTAAACCCAAATCCGACCAAATAATGATCGTCTAAGTGGGAAGAAATAAATGTCACCATAAAGCGAACCTCAAATCTTAAGAGACTGCATCTGAAGAGAAACGAAATTTATGGAGATTACGACGGCGGAATTTTAATCATCATTGGTGTTTTTCTTAATTTCTTTTTAAATGATTTTAATGATTCCATTTTCATATGCTAAAAAGACCGTAAAATTAAAGCGAAGACAGACTCGAAAGAAGACATGAACAGACCCAAATAGATTCCTAGATTCTTCCCCTGTGGATTGGAAATAAATTAATTTCATTTTCGTTCCTTCTTTAGAAATCATCTTGAATCTAAAATTAGTGACAAGCTACAATGGAAATGGGATCTAAATTTATTGGATTAGACCGGCAATAAGTAAGGCAGCAAAAGATAAATTTAGGAAATCTATTTTACGATTGCTACTTTATGAATATTTACGTGGAAATCCGATAGAGTCGATTATAACAACGCGCTGATATGATTTCAAGCGGTCGAATAGACTTCCTAGTGGCGCCCATTAAAGTTTTAATGTCGTCGTTAATTTTCTCTAGACAAGACCGGTGAAGACTCATTCAAACTGTTTCAGTGGATCTCCGGGACTTAATGGTTCAGTCATGGAAAATTATTTATTATGTTCACGATCTGGCTGACTTTCAAGTCTTCTTAACCCCCCGACAAACGCTTAATCCGTAAGATGAAATAATTCATTAACACGTGTCGTCACCTATCTCCCATCAAAAAACCTTGATGTGAAACTAATTACAGAACATAAGTTATCTTTTGAATCTTGCATCCATTTCACCGTCGATTGTAACTTAAACCGCTTGTTAAGATCTGAGACGATTTGTTGAACAAAAGTAAAATAAAAGATTTTTGAAGTCAAGCGACTTGTTTAGATGTTTACGTAATCCTAATGGCTTTTCATATGTCACAGTGGAAAGTCACGACATTATTTGATATTCTTGATAGGTGCTGCGTGAACGTGAACGCACAAAATTCGTTGTTTTCACATTGTGCACGACTTTTGAATGCCTTTCCTATAAATTGTTTGTTTTTCCTGACTTTCAGAATTTAGGGGCATGCGTCGAAAGCAAATAAAAAACATAAGTTAGGCTGGAAAGATGCTGAAGCGACATAGGGTGAGAAAGTTGAACATACATCTTGGTGTTTTTATAAACGCTTTTGAATATTCGTTGTTTTAATTAAAAAAGATATTGTCGATACAAGCGACCAAATGGCGGGGGAAATTGAATATGATGTAACTTGATTGTGGGTAAGCTGTAAACGTTTTCAAATAATTAATTAACCATACACTTGAGAATAATCACAGAAACTTAAAACTTAGAAACACACTTTATGAAGCGTTCATTTCAAGATTGTGTTCTACTTCCTGTTCTGTTCCACTAGTGTTTAATTTTCCATTTCATTCACATAAAGATTCCATCTTATCCATGCTTTATTTTTCAATTTATTCTATTCATCACTTAAACGCCCAATAATTAATTAAAAAATTTGGTGATAACAAGTTGTGTAAAAATTTAGATTTTTTCAAAAGAATGTCGACATCACTTGCGAATCATTATTACCAAGTTATTCTTCTTTCAAACTATACATCCTTATCTATCCTTATCCTTATTAATCTATCGAGTTCACGAAAGACACTGGAAAATCGAAGTGAGACAATGAGAAGTTTATTTGCTTATTTGTGTACATTGTTTCACCTTTTCCTTTCGCTTTGATCTGTCACATGTTTTTTATAATGTGCTATCTCAATTTGAATCTGCTAAATCTTTGGGTTCTTACGTTCTTATTTGGTGTTCACCTCGAGTTCATTGTTTGCTTGATATCGTACTTAAAACGAGAATATTGAGAGAAGAACGTTTTATTATTTCTAAATATCTTCATTCCCGTAAAATCTCCGATTTTTTATATCATTTTGAGAACCATCAATTTGTATTTGTTAATTAGATGAAACTTTTAAAACGCTTGTTTCTGTTGTTGATAACCGTTCACGGCCAAGTATCAGACAAGTTTCTTCTCATAATAGCTCAGTAATAGCTCATAAACGTCTCTTTGAACGCTCAATTAAAACTCATAACATATTTTTCAATTACTTTTGATCAGCAGTTCTACAAATAAAGTCTGAGTAGTGAAGCTTTCAGCTTTCAGGTAGGTAATAATTACCGACACTAAAAATGTTTCTTGGATTTTCAAATTGTTGTTTCATATATTTTGCTATTTTCTTGGGTTTTTTGATTACAGTAAAACTTTGCAAAGGTTTTCAAGTAGAAATTCGAGCCAAAGTTGAACGATTCAGTTCATAACAAGCTGTTGATGTCATATCTTGATCGAGACATCTTGATTACAACTTCCTAAGCTACATGAAACTATTTCGCTTCTGAGGGTGGCAATAAATTTGAATTCCACTGTAGAGCATGCTGCTTAACGTTCAAGCAGCTCCTTTCTTTTTCACAAGAAGAAATAATTAAAAAACCGAGTTGAAAAAACCAGATTCCAACGAATCAAAGAGAAAAGCAAACGCTTGAATCAATTCAATTATTATTGCTTAACATGAAGTTTCAAATGACCGCCGAATGATACAACATACAAAACGATCAATACTGATTTTCGAATTGTGCATTTTTGGCGGCACAAATCAAAAGCCGATGAAAGAGAAAAAGGGAGAATACAAAGAAGAAAGATTGAGTATGAGAGTGCTATTAAAATACATCAACAAATTAAAATTCACATTAAAACAAAGTTAAAATTTACTGAGCCGATCTCTCGGTGCACAAGCAAAACAAAGAATCCTTAAGGAGAAATAACGAGAAAGAGAGAATCAAATGCAGAAATAAAAATATTTGTTCAACATTCAAGTCGAATTATGGTCAATGTAAAAGAGTTTTAGTGACTTTTTCATTTGGATCTTCTGCAAGCTTATGAAAAAAAGTTCGCGCGGTTAAAATTATCTCTGCGATAAAAAGACTATTAGTTTTAAAAAAGTAGCAAAAGGGGACAAAACGACAAAGACCCGAACATGTAATTTTAACAAATACACATTCCTTTTCTTACGCCATTTCTTTGAAGTGACTTCTGCTGCCTTTGCCTTCTTTTTGCTGTTTTCAGCGGTTGTCCATTGTTGTCGAGCTTCATGCCGATTTTTAATTACAGGTTATTTCAGTTTTTAAATCTAATTTCATGTCTTCTGGAACCAGTGTCGCAGTTTTTGTGTGGTTTAAAATGAAAAATGTCAAATTGAAAAGGTTGGTTTCGAGGGTAGTGGTGAGATTGATGAAAACGGTTTTCTAAGAAATAGCTAATTTTTATTTGGTTCTAACAGCAACTATAAAGTTGTGTTCAGAACCTGTGCGATGGTTAAAGGGATCTTAAAGACAGTACTTTGTAACTAGTTTTGTTTAACGATCTTGT
>JPYR01000015.1:28733-40805 GCA_000775305.1 Belgica antarctica
TTGATATTTCTTTGCCCATCTGATGTTGAAGTAACCAGAAATTTTGCGATTTTAAATTTTATTTAAACGGGTTTAGGTTTGAGTCAACATATAACTTTCATTCAATTTGTGTAAAGGATTTATTAATGATTGCTCATTTTACAAGGAAGTTCTTGTTCGGCATTGTTACTCATTTCATCAAACTGTTTTCAAACTTTTTTTTATGGCACGAAGCTTATGATTGAAAATCAGTTGTGACTAGAAAAACTATCAGTTCTTAATTCTATAAATTTTGATATAATTATTGTCTGATTCCATTGCAGAAACAACGCTTAGAAAAGAAAGCAATTGAATTTGTATTGAACTTCGCTAAAAGCTTGAACGAATTTTGAACAAAGTGATTTTAAGGAATCCATAAATTATAAGCCTGCAATTGCTTTTGCAGAATGGCGTGTGTTCAATTTCAAAATAGGCATCACAGATCTTCACAGAATTAAAAGGGGTTAATTAAGCAACTCATTTTTCACGGAGTGTGTGACAGCACGCAAGCCTCAAGGGATAAACTCAGCTCCTGTTGAGGAATGTTCATAACAACACCACTATTCATTTTTTTGGCTTCAAGGTCCCTAAGGCTACTGTTTGAACTTTTTATTTGTTTTGCTATTTAAGTTTAGAAACTTCATAGAGTCAACTTTGGATTACTTGACCAGTATTGCATTAGTTGACCGGGCATTTTCTTAGGAACCACACAACTTAGAGACTTGACTTTTTACTAAAAGAATATAAAGACTTTCAATATGTTGTGTGGTTCCTAAGAAAGTGCCCGGTCAACTAATGCAATACTGGTCAAGTAATCCAATAGGTAGAGTCACCTAGGATTTTAATAATTTAAATAAATGACCTCAAATTTAACTTATTTTCAGTTTTGATTTTGACACAGCTGATCTGTAACTGTTGTGGAAAATTAAGGTAACCATCGATCATAAGTAATTTCACGACTTCAAGTATGAACAGAAAATTATGCTAGAATAATTTGTAAAAATGAGATGAAATTTAGTACCGAGGCTGCCCCATTAAAAACTATCAAGATGGTCACCCGAATTGATGTTGACGAAAGACAAAGCTGACCTCATCGACGACCTTAATTGAAATTCGAAAGAATTTTTGCGAAACTATGATTGAAACTCAAAACTTTTCTTATTATCTCATGTGACTTTCGCATCAAGGTAAGGGCATAAAATTGTTTGGACAAGAGTATCTCGCTTATGGTATGTGTGTCACTAACATTCCGTAAATTTGGCTTTCAGTGAAACAGAAACAGGTTAAAAAGTCTTTCTTAACACACACACTTTTCGAGAAGATCGAAAAGAAGAAAGAATTGCCGGTGCTGAGATTTGGAAGAAAAAAGCATTAAAAACTCGTTCGGGCAGCAGATAGAAGATTAGAGTACAAGAACTTGTTCAGTTCAACTGACAAAAAATAACAAGAAAGTAGCGAGATCGAAGGGTAAGCACGAAAATATTTGCTGATTTATCGCTGACTCCAAGCATCTTTATAATTATTTTTTGCTTTAAATGTTCTGAAGCAATAAAAATCTTCCGAGTTCAATTTAACGGCCGAAAATGATGCTGCAAGGGTTTTTTCTGATGTGTTCAACGGTGATCGCACATTTAGTCATCTCGAAGAAACACTTTTTAATGACGTTGCGTTCTTTCCGCCCAGAGTTGCGAAATACTCGAAATACATAAGGATTTAACGAACATTTAGCTTCATTCTTGATTAATCGAGTTCTGGCTCTTCTTGTTCATGCAACGCGAGTTTATAAAGAAGATACAATTTGGTTAAAATGTCCAAAGAATTTATCTTAAGTGCTTTCGTAGATTTCTGAGCCCAGGATATAAATCTTTAATGGAAGATTTTGGTTCTTAATAGATATTTAATAACATGCAATTAAGCTTAAAAGGCATTTAAATTGACCTGGCGTGACCCAAGTACTTTTTTCTCGAACAAATCCTGCTAAAGCGATCCATTAAAGGGATAAAGGTACGAAGAAACAACACAAACACTGTTTTCCAAGACAAACAAGACTGAAAGCCGTTGTGCGATCATCGTCAGTCCATTTTGGCCCCAAATTTACGTTCTAGAAAGGCTTTTTTAAAACGGATCTTTAATTAAACAAAAGAAACAGAAATAAACGGACAGCATAATTGCTTTTCATTAAAACCATGTTGTTATTTACCAGCAGTCTGATGACAAAGTTAAGTAATGTGCTAAAAATAAATGAAAGATTTCCAGCAAAGATTTATTCAGTTTGACTTTAAACTTTATGGTCATTTCCACACAAACGCATAAATACGAGCTTGAAAGACTTTTTTCTGATTATTCAATAGTGTTTGTTGTGGACAAGACAACATTTTTCCTTCTTTTAAGTTGTTGAACTCTTCGGCATTAAGATTTTTTCTTTTCAATTCTTATACATAATAGTTTTTTAACTTTTGTTTCTTGGCTTTGATGCGGATCAAGTTTGGGGTTCCTGTCGGGGTGGGTTCGGGGTGGAAAGTCCTAGCACAAAGATCATCTTGTGAATGGCAATGGCATTCATCAGTTTGCCGGTGTTTTTGTTACCAAAAATCTGTCGATCATGAAATCCGGTGATTTTCGGGTCTTCCCGCTACATTTTCCATTCACCTCAGCGACTTTTTGATCGTATTCTTGATCGATCATCAGAACAATAGGTGCCCTAATCGAGTTTTTTCTTCCGAACAAGGCAACATTTCCAAAACTTGTTTTCTGTTGGAATGATGAACTCTCCAAACAATTCAAAGAAGTTTCAAATTATTTGAAACACACAATAAATCGTGAGTGTGGGTAGAAGGTACCTGTGGGTGTCGATTCGTGTGTTTGTGCAAGGTAGAAAGAAAAGAACAAAGGAGAACTTGAAAAATCTTATATATTCGGCTGTTATTTACTAGTGACGATCGGAATTTTTCCCATTCTCGTCTTTTCAGCAAAGAGCGAACGACTCATAACGAAAACCGGTTTAGGTCTTCAGTCGTTTGGAGCTTGAGCTTGAAAGAATACCGGAATAATTTTAAATCCTACAATCTCAGAACCAAAGTTGATGCCATCAAGTTCAGTTGTGTGGTTTTAGTTGTTGCGTTAAGTGGATCGAGAAGACTTCTTAAGTGGGGAGGTAATTTGGTAACTTAATTTATATCATTTTCATGCGAAGAGTCTGAAAAGTTTGCTTGGTTGACTTGTAAATTACAATTTGTTTTGTTAATTAATTAAACTCAAGTTATTACCATTGTTTTACGGTGTGAACGGAGGTGAATCTGAATTATTTATGAGTCGATTGTAACGGTAGTCGCCAAACATTTATTTCTTAATTCTTTTCCGCCAGAATCTCAGTCAATCCAGACAGAAAACGCTTTGGAAGTCAATTTCCTAGCCAACCGAAGAAGTTTTATGTTGAAAAAGTGTTCCAATGTCTTCAATAGCGACGGAGTCTAGCTTTTGGCTTTGCGCTGTGTGTTAGAATCAACAAAATTTGCTTCAGAAATGCCATCACTGCATAGGGTGGAAGCGGTTATAAATGGAAGATAATTGATTGTTGGAAGGTGCTAGGGCAGTTTGTGAACCAAAAATGCCGGATGTGAACATTCCAAACTTGGAACAGCAATCCACTCTTCAATCAGCTTCGGTTCATATAAATTCATCTTCCCTTCAACTCCGAACACCTTCCGATTATCACAAAACCATTCCGATTATCCCCGGCTTTGCCCTAACGTGTCTCTTCTGTACAAAAATCTTTCCATTTTAAGAACGACCACGACATTGTTATGTATTGGTAAAACTTGATTCACCAGTTTTCGATAATTTTTTCTTCTCTTTGCCTATGTAAGCCAGGAAGAAACACCAGAAAAACGACGAAAAGTGGAGACGTTTCAATGAAGCTGCTTCACCGGGCGAAAAAGTTCTCTTTGGTTATCTAGCTGTATGAGTGAATTATTAAACGTCATAAAGCTAGTTACCGAAGGTAATACTTGAAGCCAGTTCAACAGTCGCAGCATTTTTTGGTCAATTTATCTGTTCAACACAATCTGTTCACTGAATTTGAATAAAACTGAGATGTTCGTCTTTGCGAAGCGAAATTCTCGAAACTCTGAGTGTGTTTTGCGTCAACACGTCATTTGGGTAAAAATGTTCTACAAATCTAGTTCCGTGAAGGAAATTGAGTCACGCTTTAATCTCGTAGAATGCAAAACTCCGGCATTAGTTCTGCCGGTTGGATTGACCTTTGATCTTTTCCAATTCTAACGGTAAAACTGCCACTGATTAAAGAAAGTTGCGTCATTCGAAAGTAGTTCGCGGTTGCGACCTCTCAATTCAGATGACTTCAATTCGATTGATACATTTGAGCACATATGCTGAGAAATTTAACATTTGATTTGAGAACTCTTCAGATTTGATGGTAAAACCGTTGCGAGTTACGTCAACAACTTGCTGGCGACACGTAGAAATGTTTCATGTGAGTTTAAATTTGCAAATTCCAGATTGTGCCCTGATTTTTAAGCAGTTTTGTTTGTTAGTGCCATTGCTTGATGAAATTTAAAGCATTTATTTCATTCCAGTTAGACATTGCACGTTGCAGAACTTTAATTGAACTTGGTCTTTTGAAAATTGAACCGACGTTATATTTAAATCGATAAACTGAAGCTTTCATGAAAGCTTTGTTTTTTTGAACATGTATCATTTTTTGTCAAGTATTGTCGATTGCGATTTTCTCAAAACTGTACGGGATAACAAGAGATCTCAACTCTTGAAACTTTGAACATTTCGACATCTTTAGATAATAAATAAGCATTGGTTGATTGATTGATTGATTATATTTAAAGCCCGCGACCTGACGGTCATTTAAGGCTGAAATAAGCATTGGAGAGAAAAAAAAGTAGGGCCGGTTCGGTAATAAAGCAACAAAGGCGGTAATAAAGTAAAGTGTAAATCTTAAGTTTTTTGGACGCTCTAGGGTAAGAACAACGTAAATTGTTATTTACTTGGTAGTTAAGAGAATGAACTATCACATACAATACATTTCACCGCGTAGAAAGCCCCAGAGAGCTGATAAAATAGGCTTTGTTACTTTAGTAACGCACAAATTCGCTGTTACTTTTGTGCCGGACCGACCCTATTGTCGTCAGATTTTCCAACATTGACAATATTTTTGTATAGCATTGAGCGTGCACCATTTTCAGTTCAAAAAAGTGGATCGAGAACACTGGTTTTTCAAATTGAAGGATCACTGCATTTTCCCCACCCTGTGCAAACTTTGCGATCCCGCCTAGAAATGTTGCTATCTACCACACAAAATGATTACACATTTTACAGTCAGAAGTCAGTGTGAAGTGAAAATCCAACGAGTGTGAATCACTTTTTTTGCTTGTTATTATAAACTTGATTTTTATCAAAAATAATTGCTTTGACAGTATTGTTGATTAGTTTTGACTCGATGAATACATTTTCAGGGTGAAACTTGCTAGAGTGAAACTGATAGCATTGAAAATGAGAGTGAAGTTCTGAAGCATTAGTTAAATAAAATTCAATGTAGCTTCTTGCATTGTTGTGACTAAAGCCATAAAAAACTGATAACAGTGATTTCGAGATAACGTGAAAATTTATTATGGAGTCGCTAAACAAACCAAGCGAGCTGCCGAAATGCCCACGTGAAAAAGCCAATCTTCTGTCGTTTCTCACGTTTTTCTGGGTGCTGCCAGTGTTTTTCAAAGGAAAAACAAAAACACTCGGTCTCGAAGATCTTTATCAGCCGCTGATGGAACAAAAAGCGGAACTTTTGGGCGAAAAGCTGGAAAATTCGTGGAAAAAAAAGCAAAATCTGATGTCATGCCTTGTGGACGTTTTTGGCCTGACCGTTCTCGGGCAAGGGCTGATTCTGTTGTTTCTTGAATGCGGAATAAAAATTCTGCCACCAATTTTCTTGAGTCGAATCATCAGTTTCTACTCAAACCCCGACGGCAGAAGCCAAAACGAAGCAGTTTGGTATTCGATTGGAATAATTTGTTCAATGCTTGCCAACATTCTGATTCTTCACTCGTTCAACGTCAGCAACTTGAATCAGGGGTTCATCATGAAGACCGGCGTGTGTTCACTGATCTATCGGAAATGTCTGAGACTGTCAAAAATTTCAATTGGAAAAGTGACGACAGGGAAAATTGTGAACATGATGTCGACTGATGCTGGCAAGTGAGTTGAGATTTTACCAGTTTTTTGTGAAATGTTGGCAAATATTTCGTTAAAGGTTCGAGTCAGTTGTACTTTGGATGCATTACTTGTGGGTTGGTCCACTCCAGACTGTCATAGTTACTGCACTTATGTTTCAAGAAGTTAGTTTTCCTAAGAAATTCTTCGATTTTCTTGCTAATTTGTCAATTTCTCTTAGATTGGTTTTGCATCGTTTGTCGGTGTCTTTGTTCTTATTGCTTTCATGCCGGTTCAACGTAGGTTTTTGAAGCTAAAAAGTTAAGTTTCTCTTAGTTTTAGTTGACTTATGATCTTTTCTAGTTTATCTTGGAAAGAAAACATCGCAGCTTCGATTTGAAACCGCTCGAAGAACTGACAAGAGAGTTCAATTGATGAACGAAGTTAGTTGGCTTTTGTCTATTACAACCAAAACACTGAAGTTCTAACTTCAACAGATCATCCAAGGAATCCAAGTCATCAAAATGTACGCTTGGGAAAAACCGTTCAACAAAGTCGTTTCAACTGCCAGACTGAACGAGACCAAACTGATCCGCTACTACTCGTGGATCCGTGGAATTCTTCTCTCGTTCATAACGTTTTCGTCGCTCGTTTCGATCTTTAGCAGCTTGGTCATGTATGCTTTGATGGGAAATGTTGTCACAGCGCAGAAAGCGTTCGTAGTGATTGCGTACTTCAATGTTCTTCGATACACTATGATTGTCATGTATCCGTTTGCTATCAACTTCACAATTGATTGCAGTACTTCTTTAAGTCGAATCAACGATTTTCTGATAAACTATGCAGATTTGGAGACAAAATTCACTAAAAATCCCGATGAAAGTCCTAAAGTGTCATTTGAAAATGTCACAGCTCGTTGGGGCGGTGAATCTCAAGAAAACACTTTGTCGAACATCAACTTGGACTTGGAATCACCTTTGACAGTTGCAGTGATTGGAAAAATTGGAGCAGGCAAGTCGAGTTTGATCCAAGCAGTTCTTGGTGAGCTTCCGATCCTAAAAGGCAAAGTCCAAGTCAATGGAACAGTTGCTTACGCAGCACAAGAACCTTGGCTGTTTTCTGGTTCAATCCGCCAAAACATCTTATTCGGTGAACCAATGAACAAAGATCGCTATCAAGCAGTCATCAAGGCATGTTCATTGACAAGAGACATCGAACTTTGGCCAGAAGGCGACGAAACCGTCGTTGGTGAACGTGGAATGAGTTTGTCGGGCGGTCAAAAGGCAAGAATCAATTTGGCACGCGCGGTTTACCGGAAAGCTGACATTTACCTGCTTGATGATCCTTTGAGCGCCGTTGATGCGCACGTTGGTCGTCACCTATTTGACTCCTGCATCAAGGATTTTCTTAAAGACAAGCTTGTCATTCTGGTGACGCATCAACTACAATACTTACCGACAGCTGATCAAATATTGCTGTTGACCAAGGGTACCGTTGAAGGAGTTGGAACTTTTGAAAGGCTGCGTGACTCTGGCTTGGATTTTGCAAATCTTCTACCAAAGGAAGAAGTTGAAGACCCAAAAGACTTGACTCGCTCTGTCAGCAAAGAAAGTGGAAAATACAAACGACAGGAAAGTGTAGCGAGTGTCAAGTCAAAGAAAGACGAAGTTATTGAGAATCACGCCGTGAAAAAACAAACCGAAGAGAAACGAGCGGAAGGTTCAGTCGGTCTCAGTCACTACAAATCTTACTTCCAAGCTGCTGGCGGCTACAGCAGCACATTGATAGTCATCGGATTTTTCGCGTTGGCACAGCTATCAGTGTCTTCCAGTGACTACTTCGTTTCCTTCTGGGTCAGACAGGAAGAAGCAAACTCAAAACCAAATGAAAACGACGACACCAGCTACAACAGAAACTTGTACATCTACATTTTCACAGCCCTAACTACGATTACTGTGTTGATCACTCTCAGCAGAAGTTTTCTGTTCTTCAACGTTGCAATGCGTGCATCGAGACAACTGCACGACGCGATGTTCGCTGGTGTCACTCATGCAACAATGCATTTCTTCAACACCAACCCGTCTGGAAGAATTCTCAACCGTTTCAGCAAAGACGTTGGCCAAATTGACGAAACGCTGCCGTTCATCCTAGTCGACGTGTTTCAAGTTTTGTTTGCGATGCTTGGAACGATGGCTGTGCTTGCTGTCGTCAACCCATTCTTTCTCATCCCAATGGCCCTGCTGTTTGCTGTTTTTTACGTTTTAAGGAACTTTTACTTGAAGACATCACTGGATATTAAAAGACTTCAAGCGACCAGTAAGTCTTTGAAGGAAATTTGTGAAAATATTTTGAAAATCTTCTTTTTCACAGCTCGATCACCGATTTTCTCACATCTAACTGAGTCACTTAACGGCTTAGCAACAGTTCGATCTTTCAATGCAGAAAAAGTGTTGATCCAAGAGTTTGACAGCCACCAAGACTTGAACACGTCAGCTTTTTACCTGTTTTGCGCTACGTCTCGAGCCTTTGGGTTCTGGCTTGACTTGTGCTGCTTGTCATACATCGCCGTTGTCGTTTTCAGCTTTTTCTTGATGGTGAAGAGTGGTGGCAACGTTGGGCTTGCAATAACACAAGCGATGAGTTTGACTGGACTTGTGCAGCTTGGAATCAAGCAAACTGCTGCTTTGGAGAACACGATGACTGCAGTTGAAAGAGTTGCAGAGTACAACGATGTCGACCCTGAACCAGCTTTCGAGTCATCGCCTGATAAGAAACCACCAAAGGAATGGCCTGAGAACGGGGAAATTAAGTTTGAAAAGCTTTCGCTTAGCTACTTTCCTGATTCAGATGAAAAAGTTCTGAAAAATTTGAACTTTGAGATCTTGCCGAACGAGAAAATTGGAATCGTGGGTCGCACTGGTGCTGGCAAGAGTTCGATAGTCAATGCACTGTTTCGATTGTCATACAATGAAGGCCAAATTATCATCGACGCCAGAGACACGCAAGCGATTGGTCTCCACGAGCTGCGATCTAAGATTTCGATCATCCCACAAGAACCAGTGCTGTTCTCCGGTTCGATGCGGTACAACTTAGATCCATTTGACGAGTACCCGGATGAAAAGTTGTGGAGTGCCTTGGAAGAAGTGAAAATGAAGCAATTTATCAATCAAATGCCCGCTGGTCTGATGACAAAGATCTCTGAAGGTGGCGACAACTTTTCCGTTGGTCAACGACAGCTTGTCTGCTTGGCACGCGCAATTCTACGCGAAAACAAGATTTTGCTGATGGATGAAGCGACTGCCAACGTTGATCCACAAACAGATGCGTTGATTCAAACTACAATAAGGCAGAAGTTCGCCAATTGCACTGTCTTGACGATCGCGCATCGGTTGAACACTGTGATGGACTCAGATCGAATTTTGGTCATGGATGCTGGTCGCTGCATTGAGTTTGCATCACCACATGAGCTTCTGTCTAAGTCCAATGGTTCTAGAGTGTTCTACAACATGTTAAAAGAGACCGGAAAAGCAACGTTCGAGAGTTTAAGGAAAGTCGCTGAAAAAGTAAGCTGAACGATAGAAAAAGTCACTGGAAATAACATTTTCTCAATACTTTCAGAGTCATCTGGAGAAAAAAATCGATTAAAATCTGTGTAAATTAACATTGAACCTAGCCTTGAAGACCTTCACTCACACAAGCAAACATTAGTATTACAAGTTCAAATTGTCTCGAAGTACTTAATAGCGCAAAAAACGCAAAGATCACGCAAATGTTTTCTGTTTATGACTTAGCTTCAGTTCGTCATTCGTAGCTGGTTCGCCAAACTTGAAACCGAAACGCTGATCAAACAGGAAAACGAATATTTTAAAGTTCAAAATAGTTTCCTCGACGTTTTACTTAGACACAAAGCTTTGGGCTTTTCAGTCGTTGATAGCAGTCAACACGAGTTTGTTGCGTTTTATTGCAAGTTTCACCGGATAAAGTTACTTTCCATTGTTTCCAAATTGTCTCAGCGCAAAAGCGATTGCGACAGATGTTCTGACGTTATGAAAATTGAGTTTTTTAATTAAACACGTAGAAACATTGTGTGAAAAATAAATTTTCGAGCCAGCATTACACGTTTCTACATTGATCGAGACTGTAACAAAAACTGCCCGCTCTTCGAGTAGAGAAGAAGTAAAAACTGGTTTCTAATCGGCTGACATCATCAAAACAAGACAAAAAGTTCGCGAATCAAAAAAGAGGTGAAAAACAGGCTTCTGCCGAAGTTTTCAGTGAAAAATAAATAATTGATCGTTTTAGGCCGATGGATCCACTAGCCAGCCAGTTTGCTGACGTATCCGAGGTGATTTTCCAACACCTCGGTGCGAGAGACGTGTTAAATTGTTCGCTGGTGTCGAAATTGTGGTACGAGACAATTGGATCGTCTCGCAGCTGTATGAAACAAATTTGGATTCGAGTTGATCGGCCTTGGAGTCAAGTTGAACTGCTCAAGCGGTCAAGACGAAGATACGAAAATTTTCGAATCCAGCCCGGGTCACGTCCAGAGCTTTCGGAGATTCTTAGAAACTGCCGACCAAAGTCTGTGATGGTCACCGATGAGATTGACGAGCAGATCGAGTTTTGCGATTATTTCGAGTTCATGCGCTCGATGGCCCCGACGATCGAAGTTCTTCAACCCGGCGAAGCCGATGTTCTCGTTACGAGAAAGCTTTTGGTGATCAATTTTCCAAAGCTCAAAGAACTTCAGTTCACGGTCACCAATCGGAACGCGTTCTCGATCTTCCTGGGGTCGAATCCTAAGCTCGAAAAAGTACTGCTGTCGTTTCCAAGCGAGATTTCATCGGAATTTCTAATCCCAACGAACATCGTTCACCAATTCCTACTCAAAAACCAGCAAATCAAGAACCTCTGGCTGTGCGAAATTGACTGCGCCTTTCAAACTGATCTCACGGATAACAGTCGCATCGATCTGACGACCTTCGCTTTCGCAAAAACTTCACCGCGAAACTCAATTAAAGTCGCTGACAACTTAGTGAAGTTCATAAAAGCGCAGAAGAATCTGGAATCGCTGAAGATTTTGTGCTTGAACGATCAGAACATTTTCAACGAAATCTGGAACGACGGAAGCTTCAAAAAGCTTTTCATCATGGACTGCAGTCTCAAAGGCAGAATGACCAACGAAAGCCTGCAACGAAACTCGTCGATCACCGAAATCAACTTCTACCTCAACCCGTCTTGCCAAATTCTCAAGTTCCTTCGCGCCACTCCGAACATTCAGTTCTTCAAGGTGCGTCAGCTGAGCAAACAAATTCTAGAATTTAGTGCCCAAAACTTGCCAAAGCTCGAGAAAATTCAGTTCCAAAGCGTGGAAAATGGTGTTGTGAAATTCTACGACGACTTCTGCGCACGTGACTCAGTGAACAACAAAATCAAGCTGGAAGAAATGAACTTTTTCGAGTTCGTCGGACACGACGCTGGATTCTAGCGTCGAAAATTTTTCTCTCGAGATTTCTTTATTACAACATGAGCTTGATGACACAGGAATGGAAAATAACAACAAACTTTGATGAAGAGTGTTCAGCATTGTCACATTTTGTCTTTCTTTGAATTTTTTGTTCTGATTTTCGAATCGTGGGCGGTGCGTGAGTGATGTCGGGTAACTTTTCGGCTGACACGCAAGTGAGATTGCTGCCATAAGTACGTAAATTTTGATGTTCAGACCTTAGATTACATCACTTTTCTGTTTTATATCAATCGATTCACAATCTCTGCTCCAATTACAAATCTATTTCATCCCCGCAACTGCCTTGACTTCACTCAACCACGCCCACGTCACTTAGTCTTTAATTAAATGAAATAGCTTCGTCGTGATAA
>JPYR01000015.1:67195-79428 GCA_000775305.1 Belgica antarctica
CCTTCTTCCGATTTTCATACCCCTCGCCAAGCTTCATTCAAATTCAAAAAAAATATAACGTATTCTCAGTGTACAATTAGAAAATTCGTGGCTCAATTTGAAAAATATCCTTGACAATGTTCTAAATTTAATTCTTAATCCCAAATCGATGCTAATAAAATGAAAAACTAGCTATTGAATTTATTTTTAAAAGGTTGTTTGCATTATTTTCTTGAAACATCCAAAATATCTTTGACCAGCTCGTAAATTTGTTGCATCGTAAAAGATCACAAACAAAAGAAGATCAATACGAAATTGTGCATACTTCAGTTTTCTTGCGTTTCACCTGGTTCCGTTGCTATGCTTGTGTTCGTAGCCGTGTTACCTGATCGTTCGGCTGCTTTTCGAAAATGAGTTTCTCCATTCTGCTTCGCTCGCCGTTTCTCGCTCAGTTGCTTTGTGTCAGTCGCGAGTGAAACATCGCACATCGCAGTAGACTGCGATTAAAAAAGGTTTTTGAGTTCCGTTTGATTGAAATTTTCCGTTCTTTTTTTGTTACGCTAATCACCAGGTAAAGACACAGAACCTGGTCTTAATTGATGAGCTGACGAGGTGAACAGTTTTCACTCGCGCATTTCTGGAATACAAAATTGAAGATAAAGCTGGTGTGCACGTTAAACTCTCAACTTGTTCGCGATCGTGTGTCTGACGAGTTCATTTATCATGTGAAGAATAATTGAGAAGAGAAAATTTAAAGTGAAAAGTTAAAAGCGCATAACAGCAAAGCAAGTAAAAAGTGCAAACACTTGAGATCCGAAGATCTTGTCACGCTCCAACGGAAAAGTTTGCCAAACAAACAGAGAAAAAATAAAAAGAAATTGCGCAATTCTAGTGAATCGTTGAAATGCCATTGTTCAATAAAAAGCCTTCAAAGGCAAGTTCGCCGACAAACGGAACGCCCAGCATCGTCAGTCAGAACGGGCTCGAGCCACCGCAACAAATGGTACCGTCGCCCATCAAGAACACCGCACCACCGCCACCACCGAGTCTAATTTTCCATTGTCAACAAGGTAAATTCATTCACGAACGCCCCCAAAGCTCCGCGATTCATTTTTAATTCCACAAATAGCGAACGGATCACCGACTGGATTAATCACCGGATTTAGCAGTGTCAAAGAACTTTATCAGAAAATCGCCGAGTGTTACGATTTTTCAGTCGACGAGGTAAATTTTCCCAAATTTTTAATCTGGAACTGTCAGCAATTGTCTTATCTGCTTATCACGAATTCCATTGAAAGTGAAGTGAGTGCTGGTGATACATTCACGTACGACTTGTATACTTATCAAATTAAAGTTGATAAGGAAAGTTTCGGAGTTTTTGGCTGGAAAAACACGAGAAAACGCTTGACAAGAAGCCATTCATGTTTTCGGAAGGCTGGAAAGCTGTGGAACAGGTGGATTTCAGGGGGTTCAGAGTTTTCTAGTTTTGACAGCTTATGGTGAACTTGAGTGTGAATTTCCGTTTCACTTCAGATTAGATTCTTCGTGGGAAAGTCGTTGGGGGATTAAAGCTGTGAAACTTTTTAATTAAACGCCACTTGTACATGTTTAAACAACTGCTACTGTCCGCGGGCGGCTTTCAACCAGAACTTTCACACATAATTTAACGTTTATTGACCTAATTCTTAATCGTCACATGCCCTATGAACAGTCCCACTTTTAGTCTCGCCGCCAATCTAACTCGACAATAAACGTTTTCACTTTTGATATCACGAAGTTTTTTCTTTGTTTATTTCTTTTTTCTTGTGACACAACTGATAAGGCGGTGTTCGCTCGACGATTTCCCTACTCTCGTAGTGCTTTTCTGTGGTCGTGCATTAACTCGTCCCAGATTTCACCTTGAGTCATGTTTAGCACGATTTATCTTCTCTTGTGCTGTTTCCAAGAAGATCCAACTGTAAATCGGAAGTTTATTTGTTCGTTTTGGTAAATGTTTTGAAAACAGCAGCAACGCTGAGTTTTCGTTGAGCTCAATCGAGAGATCTTTTTGCCTTGCGTGGAAGTGATGAAAACTGCTGCGCTTTGCTGATGCTTCTTATGTTCAAAATAAAGCAATCAAAATGCTCATTTGCTTAGCTGTATTCGGGAATTATTCATGCTCCGAAGTCCACGGCTGGAGAAGAGAGAAATGCAAAATCAGCGGGACGACCATCAACGCTGCGATTTGCGCACGTTACAGTTACTTAATTTCAATAATTTCGCCTGATAAGCATGTCGGTCTAATTCTATTGTGCAGTTCTGTCTGTTATTTTGCAATTTTCGTGAATTCTTCATGCTATCAGGCTAAAAATTGAATCACAAAGCATTGCGCAATCGAGCTCAGCGTTCACGACTAATGTGACTCGAAACCGCTATCGCCTTACGGGCATTTCAAATTACACTCAATTTTCTCGCTGCGACATTCATTGACATCGAAGCAAGAAAACGAACAATGAAATATTGACGAAACCAGTAAAAATGAGTTTCACGTTCGTCAGATTTTTGAAGACGTTTCCCAATGCTGAAAGGCACTGTCGCAATTTGATTTCACTTCCTGGTCATTCTTCTGAGATGTCTTCGTCAGTTTCAATCATTTTAGAAATCTTTTCAAGTCACTTTTAATATTCCAAGCGAGATGGGAGAGCTTTCTAGTGCTGCGAAGGGAAATCATGTATGTATGTATGTATGTTTATTTTTCCTAATTTTAGTTACATAAGATGGTTATCTTTTTTGGGAGCTGGGCTCTTCTCGTAACTAAATGTGTTTAATGGGAAATTTATACGAGAGAGAATATCATCAGCCAAATTTAGAGTTTCAATAACCAAAAATCGCGATCATTCGTCTTAAAACAGCAGACTCTGTATTCAAGCACCAAATAACTGCAATTTTCCATCGCCGTTGGTTTCAATCCCATAATTTAGTGGATTTCCTTTAAAAAGAACTCGAAAATAGCACTAACAGCAGAAATCATTTCAAGTTACTCAGACAAAGCTCAAATATTTGAAATAAGCTGAGATAAAAATCTCAAAACGTTTCAGCAGTGACGTCAATTAACATTCCCCGATCAATAAGAATTTCAGCTGCAATTAGCGCTTTCCGGATCAGAAGGGATTTGAGATTTCTAATCTCACTGCGCCAAGTTCTCTCAAATTACGTCATTCACAGACTAAGCCGCTGACGATATGAGTTCGTCTGTTATATCAGCATTTGGAGAATTGAGAAACGAATTTATTTTAAGTTGCTTTACTGCCACTTATGAGGCTTCAGACGGCGTTTTGGAGAAGTCATTTAACGAGCGAGTGAACTCATTTATTTCGCTTTTTTCAACGGCAACAAGTGTGCTTCAATTCGTTATGGAACCGACTTTTAATCTAATTATCATTAGCTAAGCTTTACAGTTGCGAATAATTTGATTGACTTTCTGGAGAAAAAGCGATCATATTTGATTATTGCACTTGGAGAATCGATTGCGCCGTAACGATAGTCGATAAATGGAAAGTTTTCTTTGACCAATTACCAGAAAGCATTGAACTTGTGCTACAGACAGTTACGAAGAATGTAGAACGGCCGATTTGATCGATCATCAGATTTACGGTGCGAGAAACGAGTTCACTTTGGATCTGGAATCGCATGCATTGGAAACAGAATTTCTTCGAGTTTAGCAGATTAAACCGGTAAATTGACTTGGCCACTTTTTCTTTTGCATTACTCGCACATGTTTTGGTACAAAGTTTTGTACGCTTTGATAAGCATCGCATTCCGACTGGTGAATAATCGTGAAAAACAGCCGTTAAAGCACTTTCTTGCATGTTCCTTGGAAGTTGTCAAAAAGCGGCGAAATGTTTTTTTTTGTCGCACGTACCGCTCTTCGCTATTGGTCAAAGCGAAAGCGATTACGGTGAATGGACCACTCTTGACGTTTGTTGGATGTGATGTCATTAGAGCTTCCGTCAATTAAGTTTATGAAGCTGTCAATTGTTATTCATAACATTCAACTGATTGAATCGTCAACTTTGACACCACTCATGCACATCCCAAAACCAGTTCCTTTCAATTTCACCTGGAATTGTCGGCTTTTACAATTAAAAACCAGCTTAGCGACAATTGAAAGAGCAAACATTGATACACGCAAGGCAAAGAGACAGACTTGCTAGATATGAGAAATCAGGCCGGTCACCGGATTCGGAATGCAATCGATCAGACACCATGATTTAGCGTTTAACTGACTGCTGTCGGTGATGAAAATTAATGCTTATTGTGCATAGCTTTTGGGTTGGAAAATTTAGTTTGCATAACCTCGCTGTTTTCCATAGAAATGATGCATCAGCGGATGAAACACAATCCACACGGGAGACTTGAATGTACAAACAGAAAAACGCTGCGAAACTAACCCAAACCAGTGAGAGACTTTCACTGCCAGCGCGAAAAGATTATAAACTTTTAACTACAACGAGTTCTTTCACCTCTGCGAATACTTATTTTGTGTTTGATTGCACAACTTTTAGTTGATTGATCTTTTCCTTTGATCGTTAAAGCCAATCACTTTAATGGGATCTCGTTTATCGCCGCTTTTAATCCGATTATTGACATTATGCAAACTTGAAAGTTTATATTTGCGGAAGGGGCGGTTCAATATTTAAGTGATTTGGCTGTGAAATTATGAAAGGTTAATCCGATTACTTAGCTATTAGAGTTTTCGTCAAAGAAATATCGTTTATGCACGTTTATGCGAACGCAAACCAATTTTAGGATTAAAACTGCGTAGTTCGTTTAATTTTAATCGAAACCGCACTCAAGAGTTGCAAACACAAGAATTTGAAAATTTAATGAAGAATTAATAAACTTTGAATACTGCGTGTGTTTCAAGACTAACTTCAACCGGTTCACAGGCATGACGAGTCACAAAACCGGTGAATTCAACTTTTCCTCTGCAACATTGCGCCGCGCACTGCACTTTTCTGCTGTTCCACCTGCTGACGCATTCTGATCTTCCCCTTTCATGTAAACTACTTTCATATCATGGCATGGCATTTTAATGACACTTGTTTTGATCGGAAGCACGGCCCGATTGTTGGCGCTCTCATCTACTTTAATTTACATAAAAAGTAACTTTATAATTTTATTTCGGAAACGTCACATGTTTATTGTTCTTTACACTGGAGATTTCAAAAGTTTTTATTTATTCCCAGTCTGTGCTTATGAAATTCAAAACTAAATTGAATTACTAGCTGTTCAACTACTCTGAAAATTGCGCGTGCTCATTATTTACGCGTTGAATTATGTTCCACAATGACTTTAATGTGCGTACGTCAACAACTTTTCGCGTCGCAGTTTTACATTCTCAGATATCCTTTTAAGACAGAGTACAACATTGTTATCCAATTAGAAAAGTTTTCCTGACCGAGAATTATTGATTATGAAAACGATACGCCGCTTGGCTCACCGCCTCAAGGTTCGATAAACTCTTGAGCGGAAGTTCAACACTGAAACAAACTCAGAACTAAACAATCATGGCCTTCAAATTGTTTGGCGGATTCACAAAGAAAAACTTTGTTCCATTGTTCACCCACGCGTCATGCCTTCTTCCAATTTCGGAATTTCTTAGTTTTCTCAAGTAGCGTTGTTGAGCTACGACACGTGTCTCAAGGCAGTTCATTTTTGATAGAAAATACAAAAAGTGATTTATGGAAAATCTTTTGTTATAGAAATGCTTGCGTTATCTCAGAGTAATTTCAGAGTAAAACTCGATAATCAAGAAAGGTAATTAATCAATAAGACTTTCCGGCAACAACACTTCAAACTTATCGGTATCAGTGACTTGCAAACTCAAATGGAATTTAATTTATGAATGTGCTGCTAGCAATAAGCTTCAAAATTACATTTCTGTTTTTAATTCAATGTCATTCGAACTTTTAGATTCTCTTCTGCACGCTGAACTCACACAAAGTTGACATGTCAAAACTTCTCGGCGGCCAGATCGGACTAGACGACTTCATCTTCGCGCACAGAAAGGGGCGACCAAAGGAAATTGAAATCATCAAGTCCGAAGACGCTTTGGGGCTGACGATCACAGACAACGGGGTAGTAATGAAGCTCAAATCTTTTGCTCTGGCTTTCCTTAACTTAATTTTTTTTAGACTGGCTACGCTTTCATCAAAAGAATCAAGGAAGGAAGCATCATCGATAGAATTGAGCACATTCAAGTAAGTTCATCATGAAACTTCTTCGCTTTCAATTAACGATTCCTATTGTTTTAGATTGGAGACCATATAGAAAAACTTGACGGCGTGAGTGTCGTCGGAAAGCGGCATTACGAAGTCGCCCGGCTGTTAAAAGACATTCCAACAGGTGAAATCGACTTTCAATTGCCTCAACCTAATTCGTAAAGTAAAAACTATTCCAGGAACCACTTTCACGATTCGACTCGTGGAGCCAATGAAAAGCGGTTTCCAAACAATTGCACCACGTGGCGGTCACAAGCCGACGAGCAAAAAAGGCTACGGTAGTGGAAAAGAAACGCTGCGATTCAAGGCAAATGGAAATGCTGCCATTGAAGATGAGGCAAGACGAAGACAAGTTAATTTGAGGCAATTAAGAGTTAATTTTAAATGAACTACCTTTTTAGCCCGACGACTTAACCACAAGTGGAATCGAGTCGATCAACGTCTTGCTCGATTCATTTTTCGGCATTAACGACAACGAGTTGGCTGGCCAGGTTTGGGATCTCGGTGCAAACAAAACAAACTCAATGGACTTCGCCGAAGCCATCGACAATTCCGACCTCGAGGCTTTCGGATTCACAGACGACTTCATTATCGACCTCTGGGGCGCAATCACTGACGCAAGACAAGGCAGAGCAAAACGATGAGAATCAAAATCCATTTGATATCAAACATCTTGTAAATAAAAACGAGTCGCTCACCTAGTTCGAACAATATTCTAAGGGAAAAGCGATCAAAGTCAAAACTTACATTTTTGATTGTGAATTTTTAAAAGAACTTTAATAAATATTTAAATTTTTAACATGGAGTTTTATGTTTGATGGGCTTTGGAAGCTTTCGGAGAAGTGATTTGTGGTGGTTCAAAGTAGTTTGGGAATCTAGAGATCATCATTTGGGTTATTTTAATAGGTTTCAAGCCATAACGAAGGGTATTTGATAGTAGACGGCTGTTTCAGAAACTATGAAATCGATTTTATACATTTTTATTGTATCATGCTTTGTATGATCATAGCAACGATACATGTTCGAACACCAAAAATATGTTTCATGAACAACAAAGCTTGACTCGCAATGATCAGTTGTACTTGACTCGGTATAAATATTTTCTGACCGATTCAGCTTCGAAGTCGAATAAAAGAATATAAAGCAGACTAAGGTGAGAAACAAGTTCAAGGAAGTTATTGTCGGTACCTTCAGCCAACTTGTCATTCAGATTAGTAGATTTCTTGATTTTTTTAATTCACAAGCATGCCAAAAAAAAATTTCAACTGAACAAAACTTCCGGACTCTGACATCAACACAAATTTTATGATCAGCTTCAGAACTTGACCTCTATCACTCACAATGATGGCTATCACTCACAATGACGGTCAATTTCGTCTGGCTTTGGCCCATTAGATTCAGTGCCAAATTAATGCCAAAAACCATTCCCATTAAAATCGAATCAAAAAAGCTTCCTTGCATTGAGATAGGTAACGAAAACATTTTTTTCAAGAGTGCTGAAGAATCGCCACAACTTTTAGCTCAAATCATCACTCATTAACACCCTCTTGTTTGACTCCTAATTCATTTTTTAATTAGCTTCATCAAAAATGACTTTGAGCGAACTGAAGTGCAGAAGAAAATCTTTGCGTCACAGCGCACGTGAGTTCAGTCGTGTTTTGCAGACATGATTGTTAAACCAATTACCAATTAAATTAAACAGAAAAATGTGTTACACCACCGAAAGATGCATGAAAAGTGTGTGTTGTGTGTCTCGCTTATATACAATAGCAGCAGCGGACTACATAACAGAGTTCGGCGGAAGTACAAGGCCGAATGCAATCGATTTTTTATGCTGAGCACGAAAGAGAAATAAAAAGAAATGAAAGAAAGAGATCGAGCCACACAGTCAGACTCGAGAAACGAAAACATTTCAATTGCATAACAGCAAACAAAACATTAAATTGGGACTTCTTGAGCGAGCAATGATGTTGAGCTCAGAGCTTTTCCTGACGAAAAGCTTTTCTCTTTGAGTTTCTCTTCTGATCTTTCCGATCATCAATGAAATTCTTGGGAAAAACTTTTCACTTCCCGTTGGCATCTTCATCACGCCGTTTTTGGTGCAACGGCTTGAACGGGATGGATTTGCATTGAGGTATTTCTTTTTCACCGTAAATCCAGTCCATCGACGCTCGAATGTTTGGGCCGAAAAGTGGGCCGAGCCGCTGGTTTTGATGTTTTTATTTCGGCCAAGCCAGCAGCAGTGCGAGTGAAGATTGGAGGTCGTCAGTCTTGAATTCCATTCATATTCTTATTTTCGAAGGCGTGTTCGGAACGCCACAAGGTTTAGAGACGAAAATGGTTCCAGGAACAAGTTTTCATTGCCCAATCTACGACCCCAAAGATACCGTTGAACGAATATTCGCGAATATCACTCGCGCTGACTGATGTTCACGTAACATGATGAAATTTGCCTACGAATTGAGATTTATTGGCTTTTATCTTACTTTGCATTCGCCTTTGTCTTGAGACTGGTACATGCTGTAATGCAGTTTTCCATCTGCACGATCTGAAAACAGATTTATATCGAGCCTTTAAATAAACAACAAATTAAATTGCAGCTTCAGAAACATTTTTATTTCCTCGTGTTTTGTTTAAAAATGCAGATGTTAAGAAACGATTGGAAGCTGGTCTTCTGAAAGTTTCAGTTGGTCCAAGTGGAAGGTTTTAAAGTGGCGAGCCAGCTTGTATTGGTCAGAGAGGACTTTCTGGCAGAACTTGCATCTGGAAGGATCAGCGTTCCTGTTTTTCTCGCAGACGGTTTCGTGAGCCATTCCTAGTGCTGTCGATTTGAGTGCCTTGTGGCAGAAGTTGCAGAGATACTGATTTGTTGGTTGACTTAAACTATCGTCAGGATCTTCTTTTTCGAACGCAATGTCTACCTTTCTCTTCTTAGTCTCCGATTTAATAGATCTTGACGAAGTGTTCAAGTTTGCGTCCTTGCTGGAACGATCGTCTTCGCTTGAGAGTTGTGAGCTTGAGACTTCTTTGGTCTTTGAAGGTTTTCTGGTGGATTTGCGTTGACCTTTGTCGGACTTTTCTTGGCTGCCATCACTGCTGTTCATTGTTTCAGTGGAGTCGTCACTACTTAAGCACACAGAAGCTTCTTGTTCTTTACATGTAGCTGGAACTTCTTCGATACCTTTTAGTTTCAGCTTCCTTGCTGCAGCGACGAATCCTTCGTAGCTGTCTTTGTCCACTGTAACTTCTCCTTTGTATGCAAACTCGACGATCCTGATCAAGTTTTCGTAGGACATGTCGATCACGATGACAAGCTGGTTCTCTAAAGCAACGTCAAACAAGCTCTCGAAATAGGTGCTCGCCGCCGACAAAATAACTCGATGCCCTTTGACGAATCTTCCATCGCTCACCAGAGTGACGTCTGAGTATCTCGAGTTAGCCAGAAACGTTGAGAAGTTGAAGCTCAAGACTTGACTGAAGTTGTTCCACTTCAGAACGTAGTTGTTGGACGACTGCATTGTTCTAGCGATAATTGAATAATTTACGACGAGCGAACGATCGAGTTTGAGGACTAAACAAGACGCAAACTTGATAGACGCGAGTGGTTGAAATTTCCGTTAAAATTATTGAGGATCAACCGAATGCTCTGAAAACTCTTAATGATCGCAGACACTGCAAACTCAAACGATTACAAACAAAAAGCTTTAAACATGTTATCTGAGTTGATTTCTTTCATTAAAGTTCAATCGAATTCAATATTTCTGCAATACCAATAGCAAACCACTAAAATTTGTTGATGTAGGTCGTTTCACGCTTGCAGACAGTCGAAAAAATAGTTTTTTGAAAGTTGAACATTCCATTTGATTTGCAAGAAATGGTTGACGAGATCAGCAGTCCCGCATATGCAGCGCCACAAATGACAGTTGAAAACCTGCTAAATTATGTATTGACTGTCATGTTTTGTCATCTCGACCTGTGATCGACGGCCACGATGAAATATTTGCCTTTCGCGGTGAAATGTGGCCAGCTTGCGATTGATTACAAGATGTAAATAGTTTCAAATCGCTGCGGCCGTGCGTTTGACCTTCGCATTGTGGTCGAGCATATGTTTCTTTGGAGAAGAACCTTCATTGGAACTTCTCGAAGCGAAACAAAGATCAATGACTTATCTTGTTGGCTATTTAACATATAGGAGGGTCTTGAAAACTTATAAAAAACGGCACTACTTCTCGAATCGTCTTCTTGGCACTTGTGACAGGCTTCAAGGCGACCCGAGAGTTCTTTCAAACGACTATCGACATATAAATTATCCATTCCGCACATTACTGTCCACGAAAAAGCATGTAAATGCAATTCCGAACGTATTCATGGCAAATTAGCCATGGTGGATGGGCCATGTACGAAAAAAAGTTGGCATTTGTTTATTTCTTTTTTATATGACCATAAAGCTCGCTTCGAGGTGAACTGATATTTTATTTTAGTTCAATATTCTCATCTCGTTGATGCGGTTTTAAATAAAGTTTTGATTGTGAATTTCAAGTCTAAACGCAAAAAACATCGCTGATAGCTTCGAAAAGTAAACGAAACGTGTCGAGAGAATCCCAGCAACACTTCATGTTCCCATTAACACCGCTTATGACTCGGAATTAATGAACAGGTAACTCAAACTTTGTTATAATCACAAGATTAGCAAAGAAACTTAACTTAAGCGCCTGCAACAACATATCAAATTCCACTTCTTTGCCCATTCCCGCGCGCCACGAAAACAAACATGGAAAGAGTTATTACCAGCTTAAAACACAATAGAAAAGAAAGAAGTTTTAATTTGATGACGCAATTTGCGCTGAGATTGTGTCGATAATTGGATGGGTTAGTAGGCAAGACAACATTATGGACTCGTCTTGGACATTAATTTTTATCTTGCGCGGCTCGTCTTCATTATAACCATTACCACGTGTGTCTAAATCGGTTGTGTTTGCAGGTTTGTAGGGCAATGACAGCATGCTCTGTGGTTTTTGATGTGAATAGCCGTTTCGTCATACATGCTCGAAGTGCAGTTTTCGCAAGACATTTGAAAGTTAAATTTTAGATTCACTGATAAGTCGTGTCTAATTTTGTTGAGCAAACTTTGAACAAAGCTTATGGATTTTAATGGAATTTTACTTAAATGTTGCTGAATAAAATCTGCTTAAAAGTTTGAGGGCATGAAAACGGTGAAAACTGTAATAAATAATTAATTGTATAATGGAACTATTGATTGAAGTCTTAAATCAACTGGAAAAATTTGGGAAAAGTCGGCAATTGATGTCTCAACAAGCAAAACGCAAACAAACTCTACCTAAACTCCGTTGAATAAGCAGCATTGCAACTTTCGTCGAAATTTAAAACATTTTTGTGTCATCACTTTGCTGAACCACGTTCACCCGTAAAAGACCAGAAGAAATTATATTTTTAGGCCATCAAGATGAATTTATTTCCAAGCAACTTAGCAAAGTGTTAATGGATAATCGTTTGCCAGATATTTCTTTAGCTACAGCTGATTCGCAACATGTGCTTTAATTATACGCTCTAAAAAAGCTTGTTTGAATGTTTATAGGTTACTCGGCAGCAGCACATCTGCTGCCCAGAGTCACGTTTTGCCTACCCCAATAATTTCTCTGTCGAACGTCCACTGACGTTTCTTATTTCCATATCAAGAGTATACTAAACATGGTCATAATTGATTTGCTGCAAGACGTCGTGCACAATTTACATAAGACGCGGCATGTTGAAGTCATCAGATCAGATAAAATAAGCGATTAGCATGAATATCAACCCGAGTCCATGTTTTATAGGTCATATGTAAATGCAACCGCGGCACTGTCATAATTTTTCAATAGCGCATTTTTCAGCCGCGAATGTTGAACTCTAGGCGAGAAAAGTGCGAGAGGTTTCGCCCCGGGTTGCCGTCTGCCGAGTTTAGGCACCGTGAAGCCGGTCGCTTATTGCGTT
>JPYR01000015.1:79438-127295 GCA_000775305.1 Belgica antarctica
TCTTTTGTCTTCAGTTCAATTTCAGAACCGTTGGAATCTCGCGTCCTACCCTCGCGTTAATGTTGTCATTTTAAAACAAATTACTTTTAATGACCTTTATAATCGATGGCTTTGGTGGCGATGGAAAGTGATGTCAATGACTGGAGCATTTTGAGAAAATCCAACGAGACAGAAAAAGTTTGAAACAACTTTTGGCAGCACTCCCACAATCTCAATAACTGGCATTTTCTCTGAAAACCGCACCTGCCGACTGAGCCAAGACGCATTGCTAAAGTTTAAACAACTCGGAGATATTGAACCTCGTCTTTAGATTGATTTGGTGGTGTTGATCCACATCACCGATGCCGTCTCAGCTGCAATATGCAAACGAGACGAATCTCGCGAGTAACCTTTGTGTAACTTTCACAGCGGGCGCGAGAAAGAGAAAGAAACCAGCAAGTGTCGGTTGCCTTTGAGCGTCAACTGCATTCTGTGCTTTCGATTCAATGCACCATTTCAAGTTGACAACATAAAAGAAACGTTTCAAAGCGCTAAAAAAATTAGTGAGACATTTCCACTTTATTTTTCGCAATCTTTTAGCCAAACTCATTAAATGGCAGAAACGGCGCGCAACTAACGACACTGTACAAATTTCAAAATATTGTTCACACAGAGACGAGCGATTTGACAGATCGCGAGTTGCACACTGCACTTTGGCATTTTTAAGCTGATGGCTCGACAGCCGCGATATTGTGTCTTCTCTTGTGATTATCGACGATGGCTCGCGAAACGCGCAATATTTACAGACAAACACATGCAACTACCCTCCCGCCGCGCTCGTAATCAACGAGCTTAGCGAGAAATTTCCTCGGCTCAAGAGTGACATTCAGTCTTCGGCCGAATATTGCAGCGGTAAGTCACATAGAAAACGTTTCAAAGTTTGCTTGCAAAACGCGAGAGGAGAGAAACGTTCATCTTGAGAGTCATTGTGAGAGTCGCGAGCTTAAAAGCTTCAGAAGAAGAAGGAAACGAGACACGAGTGAAGAGATGAAAAAAATAAAAACTGAGAATTGTGCTTAGCAGGTTCACGGAGAGCTTAAAATTTGTGAAAAATCTCAAAGATATTTAATCACGGCGAGTTCACGACTTTTGTTTCAGTTCATCAAGTGTCGTGTTAGAGCGCGGACAAGAAAAAATAAACGAGCAGACTAATAAACAAATTTTTTGAAAGTTGATTCAACGAGTTTAATTAAAAACAAAAAAAAATATAAATCAAGTTCTGTAAACTGGAATTGAAAGAAGTAGTTGAATTAAAGTGTTGAACATTCTAAGACGAACGTTTGTGAAGTAGAAACGAGATTCAAGAAAAATTGGCGGCTGGGAACTTCAGTCACTGTTGTTTGGATTAGGTGCAGTGTAATATGATTAAACTTGATAGTGAGTGTCGATTGGCATTTTATTGGCATTTAGATTCGTTTTGGATTTTTCGTGTAATTTATTAATTTATTTTCGTCGGATCTTTCTCGGTTGATTTTTTGTGGAAAAAATTTCTGAAATAATTTTTCATTGCAAAATAAGTTTGCAAATGTAATTAAATTTAATTAAAATTGCCGTGAAACGATAATCACACATGTAAAAAAATTTACAGTAAAAATACCTGGGAAATTGTTTGTGTTGTTATGAACTAAATTGCAAATGGATTTAATGTTTGAAACGAAGCATTAGAAGCGGTTTTGTGTCGATTGAGATCTGATTAAATCAATTTAACTAGGCTTCCGATGCAATATGATCGCATTAGGAAATTATTACACATTGTTTCGAACAGCAAGCACTTCTGTAAGCTTTGTATTTCAAATTTCAAGTTATCAACCAATCTTTCACAAATTTTAAATGCAAACTTCGTTGAACCTTCGACTTAAAATCGTATCTATGCCTTCAACTTAAAGTGTTTTACTTCTAAAAATCCATTTCAAGTCGTTCAAAGTCTACAATCACAACTTTTGATACACAAAAAGCTAATAATAAAGCCATTTCGACCGTTTCAACCTGCAATTTCATTTGTCAATGACCTCCACTGTCATGTTTCATGGACCACGAAGAACGGAAATCTGAAGCGAATCTAATTTTTTTTGGAAGCTGACATAACGGCAGAAATAACCGTGCATCGAAGTCTTTTTTATTTTAACTAAATTTTGTAACGAAAGCTCGAGGAAGTGGACTTGCGGTTTCTTTTGCTAATTGGAGTGCAGTTTAGCTTAAGCAATTTTGGAAAGTCAAGAAGTTAAAAAAGACGAAAATTGTGAAAAAAAACTGGTTCTGGAATTGTCCATTGCGATTGTAACGAATTGATAAGTTATTCAATGTTGCTGCTTTGAAAAAAATCAAGAAAACACTAAAAACAAATTAGTGCGTCGATTGTAGTGGAAACGAAGCTGCCTTAGGTTGGCTTAGGAAGGAAGAAGCAACTATTATGTTACAATAGCTTTAATTTCCTCGGCGTTAGTTGAAATGCCGACAACTTTTTCCACTTTCCTTGCTTTCTTTTGCCAAGTTGGTTTGCTTTCGTTTCCATACCTGTTTTGGCTGATAGATTTAGACGATCACTAGAAATGATGTCACATTCTAGTTCCACAGATGTTAATGCAACAATTGCATGACTTAATAAGCACACACCAAATCCGGTCTCTCCAGAAGTTCATTCACGAGTGTAAATCCGGAATCTGATGATTAAATTTCCAGAAATGTCCGACACTTCATATTAATTTGTCTTATCAGCTTATTTATTCGAGAACAAAGCAATTTCGATGACGGATGACATCAGAACGGTGGCGATTGTAGTTGAAATAAAAATTGTTAGCAAGTGTCGTCGATTAGCATGCAACACGCAAACTCGACGCTCTTTCATGAATTTTAATTTTCTACGACTTCTTCCCATGCAAATGAAAAGGTTCGCACCAATTTGCCGGCGATTTTGCAATCGGTTTTCATTGCTTGGTTTTTGACAGTGGCATTTCATTGATGATCGCTCGAACTACGTGCAAGGTTTTGAGTCAAATTTAAGTTTAATCGAACTGGCAGTTGATGCGTTTCTAATGTTATTATTTTTTCGTTTCCAACAGCATTGAAAAGATGTCGAGCTTCATAGCCGCAACTTCAATTGTCTTCATCACATCAAGCTTTATCACATTGTCGATATGTGGACCGTTAGATTGGGTGAAGGTTGAGGTACCTTGGGCCAGGGCTGATAGAAGTGAGTTTTCAATTACAGTTAAGCTTTGCCAAGAACGAAGTTTGTTCAAAACCATCGCTTCATCACACTCCATTCCACTCTATAAAAGCTATCATCAAAGCCAATCGACTGATTTATTTTCTCTTTGAAACTCATTGCAGTTCCAATCGATGTTAATTTGCCGTGGTTGCCGTGTAAGTATCTTTGAACACGCCAACGATCATTACTATTCGGAAATGTCGAGAAGAAACGTTGCGTTCGAACGATCAGTTGCGCTGTGATGTGTTATGTTGGGAAACAAACCAAAAATTGAAAAAAAATTAATAATTTACGCCGCATTTGCCTTATTTGGTTTTAAATAATTAAATACACGTTGAACTCTCGCCATCGGTTGGTGTTGGTGAACTAATTTGTTGACTTTACCATCATCACCGTGTGGTAATCGCTTAACTATCCTTGAATTTGAGATTAAATTACCAGCAGCCACGTTCGGTCTTTCTAGAAATCGACTGCATTGACGCTGTTTTTTTTGTGCAACGTAATTAGAGAATTTGGAGCATGTGTCGGGCTGCACCGCCGTGGTTTCGTGGAACTTTTTGAATGTTAAATTGAAAGCGGCCAGCGCAATTGCATAATATACGTGCGATTATTAAGCATGTGGAAGAAATCTCTCGGTCGGTCTTGCTCAGCCGCACTCTCTGTTTACATTTCAGCGCTCGTCGACTAATTTTTGCGTGCGACTCTCTTGGAAGCGAATTGCATAAGACACAACAAAACAGAGCGGCGTGAAGAAGCTTTCCAACTTGTCTTGCCCCTGAAATGTTCGCTGATTTATTGGCACTTTGCAGTTATTATCGCACGTTGTTTACAATCGAGTAGGTCAAGGTGTTTGCGCTCCGCGAAAAGCGTCTTGCTTCAACAACCGGCTTTATCAATTAGTTGATCGTTAACTCACTCAAATATTTTCACTTCGTGAGTTTTCAGTTTCAAGACGACCAACAAACTCATTCATCTTTGAGAATGATTAACGGTTGATGTCACGTGTGGGTGGAATTTTCATGTTTTTGCGATCGTTTAGCGATGTTAAGGCCGTGAACTGGAGCTGTTTGAACATCAACAGCACTTGAAAACGTTGATCACTCCTTCAACCGACCTTGTTAACGACACTTCAACATGACGACAAACACAAATCACGCCTAGTCTTTCTTTCTTTATCTCTTTCTTCCACTTAACAAACTTTTCAATGTCAACGAAAAAGTGAATTTCCAATTTCCATCTTGATATTGACAAATGACTCGTGTATGGTGACCGCCGGCTATCATTTAAAACCCGACTGAAAGAAAGGAATTTTTGTTTGACGACCGACGCTGCTTTCTAATTTGCGTGTGCTAACGAAAATCGGGGTGAATGAACTTTGATGCATATTTTGAAAAAGCAATTAAAACTGTTTCCATTTTGCGTATGTCATCAACACGCTTATCTAATTTGTGACCAATTTCTCTTCTGCAGTTGAAAACGAGACTCGCTGCTATGGTGAAATCGGCTGCTTGAACATCACAAGGGAGTGGTATCACCTCATTCACCGGCCTTTCAACGTCTTCCCGCTGCCACGCAACGTCATCAACACCAAATTCATTCTGTACACGGAAGACAATCTCAGCGAAGGCCAGCCGCTGGTGGCTGAAGACAAAGACAGCATTCTCAATTCCAATTTCCAAGCCGATCGCCAAACAAAATTCATCATCCATGGCTTCATTGACACGCCACTCTCGAACTGGGTATCGGAAATGAAAAACGAGCTGTTGAAATACTCGCGACAAAACCAAATCGGCATGTCGGTGATTGTGGTCGACTGGGCCGGTGGCTCGTTGCCTTTATACACGCAGGCCACTGCAAACACAAGACTGGTAGGATTAGAACTAGCATATTTAATTAAGAAACTGCGTGACGACCATGGTTTGCGACCGGAAGACGTTCATCTCATTGGTCATTCACTCGGCGCGCACTTGTCCGCTTATGCTGCGGAGAAAATTCCGAACATCGGCCGCATAACGGCGCTGGACCCAGCTGAACCGTATTTCCAAGGAATGCATTCGCAAGTGCGGTTAGACCCGTCGGACGCTTTGGTGAGTGGTTGAAAGTTTGTAAATGAGTGCGATGAAAATAACGGCATTGTTTCAGTTCGTCGATGTCATCCACACCGATGCGAGAAGCTTTTTCCTTCTCGAGATTCCTGGCTACGGGATGTCACAGACCTGCGGCCACATCGATTTCTATCCGAACAACGGAAAAGAACAGCCGGGCTGTGCCCTCACGCAAGAGAGCAGCGCTCTGATACCGTTGACACTGATCAAGGACGGAATCGAAGAAGCAAGTCGAGTTCTGCTGGCGTGCAACCATGTCAGGGCGATCAAACTCTTCACCGACTCGATCAACGGCAAGTGTCCTTACGTCGCCCATCGTTGCCCTTCTTATCCACATTTCACGGCCGGCAAATGCTTCAAATGCAAATCTGGTAACTGCGCATTGATGGGCTACCATTCAGCGCTGCCTTACACAAACTCTCAGTACACAAACACCTCCGAAAACGACATTTTATCGGACAGCTACCCAATTGCCCCGCAACCAGGACGATATTACTTAACGACCGGCAAAGAACCTTTCTGCCAACGACATTACAGATTCATCATCGAACTAGCGAAGCCTCGAATGGCTGAGCATTGGGTGCAAGGCTTTCTCAGCGCCGGCCTTTTCAGCGAACGTGGAAAGAATTTGAGAAACTTGGACTTGACACCAAAAGGAACCCAGCGATTTGAGCACGGAAAATCATACATGATCGTCGTCACCAACCCAACTGAATTGGCTGACCATGTCAATAAGGTGAGATTTGATTGTGAATTTATTAGATAAGATTCTAAATCGTCGTTTTCAGGTCGAGCTAAACTGGTCGCATGAAATGAACGTGCTGGAACCGAGAACGCTGTGCCTATTCTGGTGCAACGATCATCTTTATGTGAAGTCAATTCTAGTGGATATGATGGAAATGCCATCGAGAGAGTAAGTTTGAACTTGCACAGCAATTCAACCGGCCTATTTACGATTACAAAATTAATTTTTCCTTTAAATTCTACAGAAAACGTGATATCGAAAGATCTTCAGCTCGACTTTGTCCTAGTAAGCAGGAATACGCCGACATCAAGTCCCTTGGCCGGTTCGTTTTCTACGACCACTGCAATAAGACATGATTTTACTAGGGCTTAAGTTTAAATTTAGTACAAATTGGATTTGTTTGATTAACGTTGTAAATATTTTACGCCTGTCATTAATTAACTTAATTGACCCTTCCGACATTCCATTTTAAATTTCGTATGTGATAATAAAGAAAATAAATGATTTCAATACTCAAGTCAAGGTTTCAAGTGTTTGGAGTTGAAATTTATAATTAGTTTGAAATTTATTGTTGAAGTTTGTTTCTGGTTGGAATTGAAGATTGTGCAGTCAAAAGTTTAACGGAATCTAAATTCAAATTCCGCGTCTTCTTGCCCTGCAAATTCACGCGAACCGGCGAAAGCCCCTCGGCCAGCCAGCCGCACTTTCCGATCAGCTTACAAGTCCTGATTTTCTCTCATTCACAACTCAAATTTTCATAAAGCAAAAACATTGTTAATAGTCTAGTTTAAGTTCTAGTGTTTAATTGAAAACAACTACAATGGCCGATAATCAAGACAACTACGGAAACGGTGACGAGATGCACCACGATAACGAGTACAATGGCAACGGAGGAATGGACGGGCAAGATAATAGCTACGACCAGCAACAGAACTCGAACGGAAACAATGATAACTCCGGCCGAGACGACGACAGGTGAGTCCAAGTGCAGTGAACATTTCAAGCGACTTTTCCGACCCCCAAAGCATCGATTGGTGCGTCCCCAGAAAATTTCTCTTTGACTTAAATTTATGGCATCGCATTTTTTTCAACACCATTTGTACCTTAAAATCCGATGTCATCGAGGCTTAAACCGGCGTCTCGATCTAGATCGATTCATGCTGAATAGATTTGAGTGCTTTCCGGTTGATCCCGAGAAGTTTTAACCAGCGAAAAGTGATCGGAAGAATTTCATTGACAGCGCGTACCTTTTAAAAGCACATGCTCGTCATGTAAAATGGCGGAGTCAAAGCGGGCCATCGAAAATGACGTCACGGTGACGGCGAAAAAAGAAAAGAAAGGACGCGGAAAATTGTGCTTGGCAGTTTTCTTGAACAATTCTCGAGAACACTGCTCGGCATCGCCCGACGTGACTTTCGACGCCGCCCGTCCGATCCCCCTTTTGCCGAAAAAAGTTTGAATGCGTGTGAAAGCAAGAAGAAGCCGGCAAATGCTACACACAATCATAAACTCGCGCATTTATTTACCGCGTTCACGAAACAAATACGAAAAAGAAAATTTGTTCAGAAAGTCTTCAGACTTTGTTCTCAGAGAAATCTTTCTTAATTAATTTTAATGTCTAGTCGATAAGAAAAAGTATTTTTAAAGTTTTTATGACGCTCTGGTCTTGTTAGGCGGTTGTTTATGTTGAAAGTCTCGGCTTTCCTCGCATGAATCCTTTGCAGATGACTCTATCAAGCCTTTTCCATTCTGCGAGCTTCTAGTGTCGTGTGTCTGATGATTCATAAAAAGTACAGTTCAGCGCGGCGATGTGATAATTCGTCGGAGTGCAAAGTGAATCAATTTAATGTTCTACCTGAAACTAAAAGCAGATTTGAGATAGTTTGTTAATGATGTCAGGGGAGATTGCCGGTAGTTTGGTCGTTATTCAGGCAATTGGTTTTGATGTTAACTCGTCGCCTAGCTTGATTCCACCTTCCAAGAAGCTGAGGAATCTTAAATGAACAAGGGCGGGATTGTTCAAGGATTGAATGAGCCTTTGTTTACCTTACCGGCTTCTGCGTATTGCTTATCGCGTGCCTGGCAAGCAATTTATTCAATTCAGGTTAGTTGTTTTGGAAGTTTGGCGCAATTTTACACAACACTGGGAACTTTCAATGGGAACTTTCTACTGCAACTGACGTCATTAACAAATGTATCATTTATGAAATTGTAACTTGTGCCGACCGATGCCGTCTGAGAACAAAGTTTGTCAACCATTACAGCCGTCGATGAAAGTCAGCCACGATTTTGTAATTTTAAGAAAGATTCCATTTTTGATTACTTTTAACGATAACTTGCAATTTATTGGCCTTAATGAAAAAATATTTTATTGATTACACATTTTAAACCTGCAAAATTATTGTTCTACCTTTGATACAGTTTTTAATAATTAGTCTTAAAAAGTTTTGATGCATCTTGAACCGTGAAGAAGACAAAAAATTAGCCTGGAAGCGACGAAACCGTAAATTTGTGTGTATTCAAGAGTCATACGAGTCATGTGCCGCTGCGTTTTTAATGTTGATCATCGATGAACGCGCTTTCGATTTGATTTGGAGCCTTGAAGCGATGCCGAGAAGTAGAGTAGACATTTCAAGACATTACCTTGTGTTGTACAAGACATCGGAGATTGAGATTAGAGTAAAGTAAAGAAGTTTGCTTCTGCAAGTCTCTAGCGTTTAGCGTCCAATTATGATCCTCCCCTGTGATAGAGTGAACTATAATCTTGTTCCTCTCCGACAGGTTGTAAGTGAAGGTTGAGAGTGATTGTGAGAACCCATCTCTTGAGAGGAACACATCTCGAGACAGGAGAAGAGTTGCAGGAAGGATGGTGCTTGGCCCCGGGTGATGAGATGGTATTTATCCACCAAGTTAAGACACAAAACCATAATAATTGATCGCGAGAAAGTTCAAAGTTGTAACGCAAAGTCGAGTCGAGAGAGAAAGAGATAACCGCATCACGTAAATTCTTGCTTTAACTATTTCCGTTCCATTCCGAAGAAGACTTGACGAACATTTTCCTGTTTGACGTAGAAATTTCCTTTATTGCTGTTCATCTTCAGAGTTTCTCCTTCTCTCTGCTCTTTTTCCCGCACCCCGTCTTGAAGTGAATTTAAGAATTTGTTGACGAGAAGACGATGAGAATTGTAATCCAGCCCCAACTAAATTCCGTTTTCACTTGGAACTACTTTTGATTGATGACAAATCCTTTTATTTTTACAGATAACTTAAAAGTCGAGAGAATTTTTATTGTGAATAGCTTGATGAAGATAAACTTTACTCATAACTGAATAGCTTGTAACTGATTGTTTGAGGACTATTTAAACTTTTGATGTAAACTTTATAATAAAAACACTTTTACTTGTAGATTTAATCATGAATTTCAGTCGTTATTCGAACTTAAATGCAAAGTACCGCCTAAATATCAAAGATAAATTATTTTTCGTTAAGTCCAATTTAAGTTTTCAAAGAAATCGCTGCGAATTCACTTGAAATTTCAATTTTTTGTTTGTTTAGCTGATACGAACGATTTTATGACACCGACACTAACTTTTCTTCTTTTCATTCTCTTTTTTCTTTTTCGGCAATCTTTTTTCCAATTCTAAACGAATGCTATCAAAAAAATTACAGAAAGTTGTTTGTAGGAGGCTTGAGCTGGGAAACAACAGAAAGTGAGTATAAACAAAGCTTTTTATGATAATCGATTGTGGAAGTTTGTGCTTTGAATATTTGGGCAAAACTCGGACCACTCAAATCAATACAAAAACTAATGTTTGTCAATTCGCAGAGGAACTCCGCGATCACTTCGGCCAGTACGGCGAGATTGAAAGCATCAACGTGAAGACAGACCCGACAACCGGACGCTCCCGTGGGTTCGCCTTCATCGTCTACCAGGTCGCAGATTCAATTGACAAGGTTGTCGCTGCCGGTGATCACATCATCAACAACAAGAAGGTTGACCCAAAGAAGGCCAAGGCCCGCACTGGAAAGATCTTCGTCGGAGGATTGATTCCCGAAATCAGCGACGATGAGATTAAAGCTTACTTCGGACAGTTTGGAAACGTACGTCATAAGATGTTTACTTATGCAATGTTGATTCTAACCATTATCGTGTTCACCATCAGATTGTTGAAGTCGAGATGCCATTCGATAAGCAAAAGAACCAACGCAAAGCATTCTGCTTCATTACATTCGATTCCGAAACAGTCGTCAATGAGCTGTTGAAGACACCGAAACAGACAATCAGCGGAAAGGAAGTTGACGTGAAGAAGGCTACACCGAAACCTGAGAATGCTCCGATGATGGGCGGCGGCCGTGGAGGCGGCAGAAACATGCGTGGTGGCCGCGGAGGACGTGGTAAGCTGATCCCATTCAAATTCTTTCTCGTCTGGAAGGATTTTCTTAAATAAGTAAAGGTTTCAACTCAGATTTCCAACAAGGTGGCTGGGGAAACGGTGGATACGGCTCGTACGGTGGCTCATACGCCGGCAACCAGTCCTATGGAAACTACTCTGGAAATGACTACTCTGGTGGGTACGATTACAATAGCGGCTACGGAGGCGGTTATGGCAACCAGGGTGGCTACGATTCAGGTTCGTTAATCGAATTTTCTTTGCGCAACATTGTCACTGATTTCGTCTCCTGTTTTCGTTAATCGCTGACTCAGCAGGATACAACAACTACGGCTCAGGCGGCGGCGGTGGCGGTGGTGGATACGGAAGCTATGGTAAATACAACAATTATCAATCTAGAAATCAAAACCAACAACATTAAGACACTGCGCACGAATGGACCGTCTCCGACTCTCAACCTTTTCCTTGAGCTCAGCAACAATCTTTGTGAGAGTGTTGCGGAACGGGCGAGTCCATGTGCACAGCGTGCTTCTAATTATTCTTAAAGTTTATAAAGAAACACAAAATCTGTAAAAAAATTACAAATATTTCATGTTTTCTCCTAAGAAAAACTATATAAGCAAAAAATAATCCGCGCGTTTCGTTACACCGAGAACGACTAATTCTACTCCAGTAGAATTGTTCTTGGCAATCCAAATCACTTCACACACGTACAAACCCAAAAATAGTTAGTGTGCTTGAATTTCTTCGTTCAAAAGTTCATTTGTTCTTGATCACTTGAGGTTTTCTTTCTTTAAAATGTTTTCTGGTTTAACTCGACACCGCAAAAACAAAATTATCAAGAAGTTTCATGCATTTTTTCAGTAGTTTGTAGCGATTGAAAGCAAAAAATCTTAGAATTTTAGTGTTTCGAGTTTTTATTCACCGGCATCGCGTTACAGCGTCCGTTCGGCGAGTTCAATGCGTCACACGACACCATAAAATACCTCGTTATAATTTAACTGCAATCTTTATTTCATTTTTCACCCTGTGTGGCAGTGGAAATTGGCGGTGGTCGTTAGGCGAACTCGATTGCCACCAACAAACCGCCAAGTTCCACACATTCCACGAGACTTCTGTGACAATTTCTCTTTAATTGTGCTCATAAGTTACCACAAGACACCATTTTTGTCTCAGAATCACACGAAAACCAATCTCGACAACTTCTTTGTCGACGAGAAGTTAACGAGATAAACACAAAAACAAAAGAGAGAATCAAAAGTGCCTTCCCAAAACGAAGCTTTTCTTATATTAATTGCCGATGATAAGAAAATGTTTTATTTACAAGTTGAAAGCGCTTCTAAGGATAGTTCGAGGAGCTGAATCGGCTCCTCATTGCTTGAGATTTCATCCCGTGGATGAAGCGTAATTAAGTGAGCGCAAAGGAAGATTTTTTTCGGACAAGACGTACGAAGGCGGTTGAGTTCTTATATTGAAAGTAGGACTGGCGAGTGCCACAAGGCACATCGAGGTGCATAGAAAGGGAATTGGAGGCTTCGGAAACATTCAGTTCAAGATTTCTTTTCACTCATTTTAAAATCAAACTTTTTGAGGTATTTTTGGCACATTCTTAAATGCATTTCCAATTTTTCCAGTTGCGGGCGCATCAAATGCGTCCAAGTTTTAACGAACACAAAAAAATCATAAAGAAAACATTTCAATTCTTAATTTATTTTAATCTTTTTAAACGGGAGTAAATTTTTTAATTAAAAAAGTCGATGAAAGAATGCAAAAAGATTAAGGACCGAGCAGGGCAGGGTAGGGAAGGGCAGTTGGAACCGTTCGGCTCGAAAGCAGTCAACGATGAGAGCGAGAGAAGAAAAAATGTTTTTTTTTGCAATCTTCCAAGTTTCGCTTTTATTTAGATTTTAGAGTTTTTTTTTATTGATTTAATACTAGTGAAGTAAGAATCATTCAAGTATGAGCTAAGGAGAAAGAAATACTAAAATATTACATATTATTACATAATCATTATATACACACATTCATTGCCCTAAGGCGACGATTTTATGTTGACTCAGTCGATGAGAAAGTAAAGTGACGGGAAATTGTGCAATAATTGTAATCAAATGCATGAACGAATCCCGGATCTTTTGAAACAACGGTCCGAGAGGGATTCATCCAGGGCTTAACGTCCTTCTTGAAGAGGAGATCGGGCAAAATTTGCTTCTGGCTTAACACTCGGTGACTTTCAACGATTTCAAAGCCAGCTCCTGTCACCTAATCCGCTTTCTCATCGCTGAAGCTTTTAAAATCACAAAGAAAAGCCGCGCTATATATTGGCTTTAACAAGAGCTCAACATAAAACCAGTCGAAACAGAGCAATAAGGAACCATTGAAGAAAGAAAAATTTTGATTGCATGTTTCGAATGTTATTTTGAATTTATCTTCTGTACAGTTTTTCTTATTCCCCCCAAATGTGGCCGCCTCATGAGTTTTTCTTTACCTAACTTTTAGTTTTTGTGAACATTTTTAATTCTCTTTTTAAGTAATTTTGAAGTTATTTCCGAATCGAAGAGAGATAAAAGTCTTCCTTTGTCGCGTTGAGCTTCCCAGCCTCCTCGGAAGTGGAAGATTGATTTGTTTTTCACACTTTTGACATTTTTCTATTTGACATTTTGTTTGGGATCGTAACTTTTTGATGGTAAACCAAAAACTTTTTTAGCTTCACAGAAAAGTTAGTTTGATTAACACACTTGACGAGAACAAGAAAGAAAAAGCTGTCAATCATCTCTGACTCTTGATGTCCGATAATTTTGATCTTACATTTCAACCTTTTTACATTAATTAGTTTGCAGATTTAACCAAGTCAAAGATAAAAGCCAATTTTAATAAAGTTTTGTCCACACTTTTTTTGTTGTTGAAAGAAAGAAGATTAAGAAATGAGGTGGTGACACATTTTGAGATGGAAAATATAGAAAAAAGGTAATGTTGAGGATGATACATGAGAAATACATTGAGAAACATGTGTTGAAAGGCAAACGATGAAAAAAACCGAAACTTTGAAACGCGAAGTCGTCGAATTTTTCACACTTTCGAGTGTCAGCTCTTGTCCTTGAGACAGAAGAGAATTTTGAAACATTCGAAGCGAGAAAAGTTCACACACAAAACACTCTTGAAAGAAGAAAATTCAAACGGATGAAAAAACTTTGCAGATTTGCCAAACATTTATAAAACGAAGAAATATGAGAAGAAATTTTTGGAAAAATAAAAATCTATCAAGGAAAATCTGAAAATGTGTTTCTCATGATCATCGGAGCGGTAAGGTTGGTGCCGTCTTTATTTTTCAGCTCAAAATGTGTCGCCATCATCATCAACAACACCGAATCACCACGAAAATCAGGGAAATTGTTTATTAATTAATGAAAACTCGTTGATCTAATGACTTGAAGCTATTTTCATGCAAATATTTCCGTGCAAACTTTTCACCGGTGAAAGTTGAAAGTAAAATTCATTAATTAACCGCAGACAATTGCAACCAAGGCGGAAATTATGGTTCGTACGATGGCTACAGACAAGGAGGAAGAAGTGGCAGAGGTATTTGTCCATTTCCAAGTTTTAGACTAAAAAGAGAATCTCAAAACCGAACTTTATAGACAAGAAGACCCAAAGTTACATGTTTAGTTTGTTTCCCTAGTTTGAGTGACGAAATTCTTATCAGTTCTCTTAAAATCCTAAGAAAGGTCACAACCAGTGTCGCTGCGTTAAAAATTGAAAGACATTATCGAGATTTGATTGAAGCAAAAGCATTTTAGGACAACGTATCGACTCTGGCAAGCCACACACATTAAAATGAAATTCGAAACAATTGGAACATGCATGTGAACGTAATCTATGCTTTCATTGATCATTGGACTCCAAAATGTACTTTGTGTTGGGGCGAGTAATGCATTGCGTCGCAAGAGTAAAAGTTTCTTAGAAAATAGACCTCAAAAATTGACGCAATCCATGATCGTTCCCCGATCTAATATTTTTCGTAGAACTTGCCAACATATCTACGCGACTTTAAAGCCTTCGAATCGCTAACGTTCTCTCAATTTCTTTGATTTCTCGAATCAACAGGCGGTGGAAACTACCAAGGAGGTAAGCAACGAGGTGGAGGACGTCAACAGAGACACCAACCTTACTAAGATGTATCAAGAAACAAGAACGCCCAATCAATCTTATATCTTTTTGTGAAACTTTCAAACATAACAACTTTGTATTCGTAATTAAACAAGATAATATCGCGTGTCTTCGATAAACAAGAAAAGAGTTCAGCGAGTTTGCTGTTCTCGAGGGCGAAGGAGAAAATTTAGTTAAGGTGGGTTGAGCTATGGAAACACTAACCGACGACTCTCCGTCACACCTAGAGCAGCGCTTAACACTTCACCTTTCCATTTACAGATTTTCATGGATAAAATAATTCAAACTTACCGATCGCCCGTTTTCACACCAATTAACCCATCATCGACATCATCAGCAGATCACGATTCCATCATTCCATTTGAAAACAACAAAATGAAACTTTCGCAGCTGGTGACGACGTTGCTGGCTGAAAATGAGTGAATATTGAAAGAATTTCTGCAGCAACAAGTCCTAATTTTAATTATCTCCTCTGATAAGCGTGAATTCGATCGCTGTTGATGAGTTTCCCACAAGAAGAAGAAAAAATTAAAGAAAATCAGCATAATCACCTGATAAGTTACAGAGATTTGTAAAGTAAATGATTGGAATTATTCAAGATTTTTATGATTTTTCTGTCTGACTCATTCAATACCATAAATTTAATAAAGATAAATTATCTTGAAATAGAAAGAAAAATATTAAATTCAGGAACTAATCGTCTTAATGTGCGGATTTCTAGGAATTCTAGGATTTCTTACACGAACCGCAAAAGTTGAAAGTTTGTCTCTTATCGATTCTGTCAAGTGCAACTCGCGGCAAGACATTTCAGGACTCTCAAGATCTATTTTCTTCGTCATGTTCTTAGTTCATTACTTCATCCATTAGTCATACGATTTTTGTTTGTTCCCTTGCCCTTAATTGCTGCTCCTTAAGCTAGTTTTACTTATTATAAAACAATTCTCATCTGGAAAATTATAAAATATTATCCTTAAACTTAAATTAAACAAAAGAAAACAAAGTTAGATTTAAAGACAACCCGATGCTTGACGGAAAATCATTTTAATCGACGTTTTGATGAATTTCGAGTAATAAAGCGTAAACTTTTTTTTATTTGATTAAACTTGCTTGTGTCGTTTTATGTCTGTTATTTATGAACAAACAATTTGGTTTTAAACTTATCTCAAAACACCCGAAACGGGGTCGGTTCGACAGGCATTTACAACAAAAACAGAAAAAAATTTTTTTTCTTTGTCTGGACACATTTTCTGAGGTAGACTCGATGATGAAACATAAACTAATAGTAAATTATATTAAAAAGAAAATTGATAAAGTGAAGTACTTAGGATTGATGGTTTTAATCAAGCATTCGCTGAAAACCGTTCGAGACGATCAATCGTAAGAAAATGTAATTTAATAATTAAATAAAGAAGGGAAAAAGTAAACATTCGGTGTTTTGACGTTTGTTTACAGGAAATTTTATTTCTTACAGCTTTTCATGTCTTCAAAATTCCTTTATAGCTTTTAACGGCTCTTCGCGTCACTTTTTCAAATTCCCGACTCGAAGGGGCGCTCGACTGCAATACCGACGCGAATGAAACCGTGAGGCAGAACTCGGGATACAGAGCTCATTGAAATTTTGTAAATCAAGAAATATTTCTACAGTAATCATCAACTTCAGCTTATAAGTGAACGAGACAAGACTTTTTGATTTACCCCCGCTGTAAGTATTGCTGTGAAGTGGGCCGAAAGGTCGTGGATTCGAGTCAGTAGGGCGCATTTAAGGTTACAAAGTCGCGAGTGAAAAAATTCGGCGATTTTTGATTGTTTCCTGAGTTGTTTCGTGCATTTCTGCGCCTATTAAGTCATTCAACCGACGAGTTTTACGTCATCGCTCGCCGCCGACAATCTCCCACCTTCTCGGGTTATTAATTTACGATTCTAATCGAATTCTATTTCGGACGCGCTTTTCAACATGCGTTCCCTAAAACTTCTTTTCTTTATTTACCTGCGACCTTCGGGTGAAATTTCCTTTACGGCGAGCACCAAATGGTCGCAAATGATGGCATTTTGAGCGTCTCCGCCTCGGCCAAGCGGATTTTCACGGTTTCGGGCTTTCCCAAAGCAGTTAGCGGAGAAGAAAAGAAAGAAAATCTCGAAATTTTCGTCTGGTCGCTGAAAGCGAAAGTTTTCGTTTCTTTGTTGGTGGTGCAGACGTTTTTTTGCGACGCATTACTTTGTAACGATGCTCCCTAGCACTTAATCGGATGATAAAGGCTTCGATTTCAATGCTTTTCTCTTATCTCCCCTCACGAAAAGCAGGCATTAATTAGTGTATTATTCAAAGTACCATGGTAATGGAGGCCAAACCATCGCCTCTCGTTGTTGGACGCGAATTCGTTCGCCAATATTATACCTTGCTCCACAATTCGCCCGACCACCTGCACCGCTTCTACAACCAGCACTCGAGCTTCACGCACGGCGGTTTGGACCCAGATCCTAGCAAGGACGACGTCTTGATCATTGGTCAGAAGAACATCCATGACAAGATTCAGCAGCTCAACTTCCGCGACTGCCATGCGAAGATCTCGTACGTCGATGCTCAAGCTACGCTCGGCGATGGCGTCGTCGTTCAGGTGTCTGGCGAGCTCTCGAACGATGGTCATCCGATGCGTCGCTTTACGCAAACCTTCGTTCTGGCCTGTCAATCGCCGAAGAAGTACTACGTCCATAATGACATCTTTCGTTACCAGGACATGTACAACGAAGATGACGATGCTTTGCCAAGAACCGGTGACGAACATGACACCAACGACTCAAACGTCACCACGGCCTCGAGTGATAGCTCTGGCTCGATGATCGTTCCGCAAAACACCGTCTTCTACCAGGCTCCTCCTAACGTCATCGTCAATCCCGCAATAATTCCCAGCTATGCTCCAGCTATGCAAGGACAGGCTGCTCCGGCCGTCAACGGTTTGATCCACGACGAAATGCTGAAGAACATCTCCACGCAGACGACTCAGCACGTTCAAGCTCAGGCAATCCCAATGGCACCGGCTGCTGCTTCCTTGCCGTTGCCCGTCGAGCCCGTCGCGGTCGTCCCAGCTGAGGTGAACGTTGTTCCAATCATGGCTGAAAACCACTACGAAGTCGATCAGTCCAATGGTGAGTCATGGGTTTTAATTGACTGATGATTGAGACTAATTCGCGCTTATTACATCTTGTAGAATCCGAGACTGACACATTGGACAACAGCAAAGAGACCGACAACAGCGAAGAGATCATCATGCAGTCGGCACCGGCACCGTCGTCCGGTGTTCAAACAGCTAAGAACTGGGCTAACTTGGTGAAGAGCGGCACTGGCTTGAGTTTCTCGGCTCCTCAACCGGAAGCTCCGATCGTTCCGCAAGCACAGCCACCATCTTTCATGGCTATCACCCAGCAACAACAACAGCAAGCTCAGCAGCAACAGAAGGTTCAATCAGCGGAGACCTACGGAAACGGCGGACGACCAGTGCGTGCCAACAACGAGCGCGAACGCAGAACCAGCGGCACTAACTACAATAATAATAATAACCAAGAAGGAAACTGCTCGCTGTTCTTGGGCAATTTGCCGACGCGCGCTACCGAGGAAGAGCTCCGGCAGATGTTCAGCGTATTCGGAAAGATCGTGGACCTGCGCATCCACAACAAGCCTGCTCAAAAGAACAGCCAAAATCGTCCCGTTCCCAACTACGGCTTCATCACGTTCGAGGATCCGGCAAGTGCTTTGAAACTTCAAGACTCGACAGTGAGTGGCTACTCGATTGATGCACTTCAAGATTTTAATTAATTGCTTCCTTTTAGCCAATCTTCTATCCCGATCTGAAGGACTCGTCAGGGCAGAAGTTGAACGTTGAGCTCAAGATCCGCAAAGAAGGAAGTGGTCCGCCACCACGCGTTCCGGCTGGTCCCAACGTGGATCGTGGTCGCAACAACAATCCTGGCAACGGCAACGGCATGAATCGCAACGGCTCTGGAGGACGTGGTGATCGTCGCGGCGAAGACCGAGGCGGGCAGCGTCAGTTCAACCGCTCCGATAGAAACCCGATGGGACCGCGTAATGGAGCTGCTCCCAACGGCACAGCCACATACGCCAATCCACAGCGACGTTAAAGCGGCGCATCTAAAGTAAAAACAATTAATTTGCGCGGGGGAAATTAAAAGATGAGAAATAGTTTAGAAAAAGACAAAAATTGCAGAAAACCGGGACAAGGGAAGATTGAAACACAAAGCACATACACTGGGGCGGTGGGAAAAGTCTTTTTTTGTTCTGCGGGGAAGATTATCAAACAACTTTTTCAAATCCGAATGTTGCACATCAAAATGAGAAGAGGGAAATGACAATTTTACGCGGGTTTCCGGATGTGCTTTTAATCCCAAAAAAGAAAAGGAAATTTTGAAGTAAAAATCCTTAAGTTTCTGAAACGTCGTAAAATAAAACTTATTACTTAATTAAATGATAATTAACGTTAGCTGAATTTAATTTTGCTTGTTTTCGGTTAAACACAATTGAGTGGGGCGCAGGAAGGCTCTCAACACACACAGGCCGCGTAATGAACATTTAGTTATTTCGTTTTAGTTTCTCTTCTTATTTTTCTGTTCAAAGTATTTTCAAGAAATTTGTGAAATTTCGAGCCGTAAACTATTTCGTAAGCGAAAGGGGAGGGTCGTTCAAAAGTTGGAGAATGAAAGTGTGACCGAAAATAGGACCAAATGATTGTGAATCGAAGTGGTGCAAGGCGAACTGGCTTGCACTTCGGTTTCAACTCCAATAATGTGATCCGCAACTTGAACGGCCGCGGAAGATTCGCTTAAAAAGTATTTAAATTCGTAAAAATCAAAAGTTTTCGAATTTCCGTCTTGAAATTTAAACACTTTTCTTATCGTTTCCACTTGTTCATCCCTCAGAATCTTCTGTTAAGGCTTCAGTAACATTTTCGTCGTCTAAATTGTGTGAAAGAAAACTAAAACACGAATAGTTTATCATTTTGTTTCTTTATTCGCATAAACTCTGTCATTTTAAGATGAAGCAAGTTCGCTTTGAAGAAACTCTTGACTGTAAACCATGAATTAAAATAAACCTTTCAGAATGTGAAAAGAAAATATTCATAAAACGATTTTGCGTTCGACTTTATGATTTGAAACCTAGCAGGGAAGGCGGCGGATCGTTCGGTCGGCCTCAGTGCCAGTCGAGCGTTCCGCCACCTTCGGAAGTATGTGAAAAATCTAGTTGTATGATAATTTTATACTTAACATTAAAAAAGAAATGAAAAATCTACAAAAAAATGGAAAAATACGAGAAAATCAAAAAAAAAAAATGAACATAATGAGTTTGAAGGTTTGATCTGAGAGTTATGGAATCTGAAGGCAGAAATTGAATTGGCGGCCAAAAAAATTAATCAAGACGTGATGGGATGGGCAGAAATAATTGTTGATTCCCGAAGAAAAAAATTTGTAGACGGATGATGACGTGTCTGTGATCAAACCTTTGAACTCGCGTAAATGTGCTGGGAAATTGGGCTTTAAGTGGGTCTGAGATAATTGGCGAGCTAATAGAGAAGCAAGTCACACTTGAAATCGCTTGGAAAATGATTTGTGACAAGGGAACACTTTTGGTTTGATGAAGAATGTTTAAATCTAAGAACTAAGCTTCAAACACGACTTCAATTTCCCAGCAAATTTACCGACTTTTAAAATACGATTAAAAAAATCTTTTGCTAATTTTGTTTTATTGTCTCCACTACTGACAAGCTCTAATCATTTTCACTCTGGAAAAGCAAAATATGTAACACTCTCCTGGATTGTCGAAGAAAACTCACAATTCAGTGTCCCAAATTGATGAAAATACTTCCAAATAGCAAAAAAGCTCAAAGCTTTTCTTTTTAAATTGAAATGATTTTAGAATGAACGAATTTTGAACAATTTTCAGAGCAATTTGAAGTCCCTTTTATCATTAATTGCCCTCTTCAGTTATGATAGCGTAGCCTTAAGTAAGAAAATCAACTAATTTATGATAAAGAAAACTGTAATTAACTGAAAAAGATTTTTGTGGAAGCTTTGAGTTCAACTATGAAATTAAAAAAGTGCTAAAAACCAATTTTTTGTGAGAAAATAAGAGAAAATCACTTCTAAATTTTGATTGAAACTAATCATTGATGTCATCTTAAAGAAACGTGAAGAAACAGATTTAAAATTGAGGCTCGGAGTGTACTGCATTTGAGCCCTGTGAAGTTCTTGAGTGAATGGTCAAGTTGACAGACTTAAGTCCAAATCATTGTTGATTCGAACATCTGCGGTTGAAAAATTTCAGTTCGCTAAGGCCAGTCCCACAAGAACGTCACTGACTAACAGAATAGGAGAGAAAACTAAGAAATTTTCTAGAAATATTTTCGAAGCTTAATGTTGTACCGAGGCCTGGCGTAATCCAAGGCTTCCCTCGTCATTAAGCGTCGACAGTTTAAAACTTAGCGAATATGTGTCTTTTTGTATGTAAAAGTTTTAGGAAGAAAGAAATTCACATGTAGCGTCCAATTCAAAATTTCAGAGACTTTTGCGACGAAATTGGATGACAATTCTGAAAAATAGCTATAACATTGTTTCTTACGATTCAACATTCTTAGTTCTAGGAATTCGAAAATACTTTAATATCTTCCTTACGTTTTTTTTCGATTTTGAATTGGACGGCTAGAAATCGATAAGAAACCCGTTCGAAAAACTTTGTTTATGTTGCGGTGACTTTCCAAAGGCTGCACAACATTCTCAAATATTTCACAATTGGTTCTTATGCAATATCATCAAGTAACTGAATTTATGAGTTTTACGGCTTTCGTTTCCATGCATCATCAAGAATCCAAAGTTTTTAGGTAAAGAATTGACGTCTCGAAGGTTAAAATTTAAAGAAAACTTCTTCGGATTTTCACCTTCGAACGCCAATTCAAAAAGAAAATAAAAAAGTAATTTTAAGAGCAAATAAAGAAACATAGATAAAGAAGTAATTGCAAAAAGTGAAGAGTAATAAATTAATTGATGAGAAATTTCTTCATTTTTGTGATACCGAATCGAGAAGGAAAATTTTGCTTTCTTCAAGCCGTAAAAAGAAAGATCGAAGCTTAAGTTACATCAGCGAAATTTTGATTCAATCGATGCGCGACTAGACTAGACTAGATTATGAATGAATAAACAGTTTTGTTCAGCCGATAAGATCTTTCGCAATCTTCACCTTTTAAACCTCAAACCTTCCGTTTGCATCAATAGAAAGTAAAGATTTTAGTTCCAAACTCTTTCTCGACGATTGGCTTTCCCAAACTCGACGAATATACATGTCGACGATGAAGAAAATTGCAGAAACAATAAGAATGTATCGAAAAGTCTACAGAAATGAGAAACTACAATAATTCAATATTGAAGAATTAAATAAAAACGACTTTATTTAAAAACAAAAGAATGTTGCAGCAATTTTAATTGAACATTTCAGGTCATTCGGCGTCGGGAGTTGGTCATGAGTGATGTCACTTGTGATTTGAATGAATTTCCACGAAGCATCAACACGTAATTAAGCGTTCGAGTCCATAATCAAGATGATTTTAAACTTGAAAGAAAGAACAAAATTCACAGAACTGAAGATCAACGTGAACTCTTGCAAAAAAAATGTCTCAAAGAAAAAATTTCCAAAAATACATTTATTGTAAACTTCCAAAATTCTAGTTTACTAAACTTCCTTTTTGGCAACGTCACACACCGTCTGAACAACCCCAAACTTCACAGAATTTTCACCAAACCCGATGCCGATCATGTGCAACATCTGGCGTTGGATTTCCGAGACGAAAATATTTGTTTAAACAAATTCCTCATGCTTCCAACTGCACTTCTCGAAATCATCATTGGAATTAAAATCTTTTCTGGTTGAGACTGCAATTATGATCTGCGGATGCGACTGCATGATGATGATCTCCATTAATGTCACAACTTAGTCTGCGTTGTGCACTGTATTTTTTTGCGCGATTGCATCGGGACTTGACGGGACGCGTTGACATGTGTTCGTGAGACGATCGTCGACGGAAATTCTCTCGAGAACTCAAATCTCCACGCATTATCAACTCGAAAACAAGTGAAAAGCGCAAGAAATCTGTCAAGACACAATCGCACTCCAACGAGTTTTGTTTACGACGGAAAATATTTCCAGCCTCAGAAAACGGATTCGCTCTCATCTCACATTTCAGTTGGAGTCGAGCATTGGATGTGAAAAGAAGTTGCAGAGAAAAAGAAGAAATTTTGTGCTGTGGATTTTGTTCTTGAAATTTGGACTTAAGAAGTGTTGTTGCTGTCGGCAATTGGTGGGTGTTTGACTTTCCTCATCTTCTTGCGAAAATCGACCAGAGTTTGAAGACTTTTGGTTCGGACGTTGCCGAATGATGCCATTGAGTGTGACGTTGACTTCCTTTCGCGATAAAAATGTTTGAACCAGCGAGCGCTGGGAACGACTTGAAACTTTCAGACCACACAACATGAATTATAAATCAGTTTTCCTCGGGTTAGAACAATAAAATTCCGTTGACGGCACTTTAATTAGTTGACAGAATATTCTAGTAACCTCGGTTTGACCTCATAAGAGCCAATTTTAATTTCCTTCGCTGATAAGAAAATACTTTTTGACGTTCGTTGTTGTTGTGTAGAACGAGAACATGGCTGCGAGCTTCTATTGGGTTGTCGAAAATATAAATCACGGGCTTCATTGAAAGGTCGCGACTGATTTCGTTCTCTGCCAAAGTGATCGTTGATCAAAGTCCCGGAAATGACCTACACCGAAATAGTGCAAAGGCCCTAAGAGTTTTTTTCGGTTCACAATTTGGTTCAAATTAACTTATTATTATCAGCGCTTATGCAATTCATTGAAAAGTTCATCGATCACCGAAAAACTTCGTTCTCAAAATAAAAAATCGACGTGAACATATCTTCATCGCTAAACATCCCGACATGTTCTTGTTCATGTACGTTTGAGACTGTAAAAAGAACGAAAATAAATCACTCATCATTTGGTTTGTGACGAAGAAAAGAAACGACCGATGATGTTTCTCTTTAAACGGAATGCATCGCACAAACGAAGCAACTTCATTCCAAGTGGAAATTGCAAAAAATCAGCTTGCGTCGCGGGGGCGATTTGCTGTGATGTGTGACTTTGTGATGCTAAGGAAATGGAAATACTAATTGAAAAAAAGATCTTCTCAGTTGTTTCGAATAAAAACTTTTTCAAGCGTGTGAAAATTTAATTTTCCTTTCCTAATGTTCACAGTTGAACCAAAGCAAGCAAAATTTTATGTAGAAATCTCATTCAAAGATATTAATGACCAAAACCCACATGCAATGTGTCAAAGCGCTTTAAGTACGCGTTTCGCATCAAACAAACTCTGCGCATAAATTCATTCTGACGAGATAAGAAAACTTTTTCTGTTTTCATTTTCTAGTCGCCAATCATAATGAAGTGGCACAATCTCTTGATTTTGTTGGCATCGCTGATGCTGGTCGCCGTTGCTTTTGCCGACGAATTCGAAATCCCAGATGATATCGATGATGAAGACTTGGACGAAGACGAGGAAATCTTGAGACTGCTTGAAGAGAAGAAAATCGTGAGTTTGGAAAAGTCGCCAACTGTCGAAATTTTTGAATCTTTTCGAATTTAGTCTGAAGATTTGAAGCGCGAAAACGAACACGCTCGTGACTTGGCTTCGAAGTATCACGCTGAACATGGTTTGGCAGAAGGAACTGAGCCCGTCAGAATGATCTGTGAGTTTTATCATTCAAAATCAAGTTTTTAATTCCCTCAATTTCTATTTTTATTTCCCTAAATCTTCAGATGATCCATGCACTCGCATTCACTGCGGTGCCGGTCGAGTCTGCCAACTCCAAGGAGATTCCGCTCAATGCGTCTGCATCCCTGAATGCCCAGAAGAAACCGACCCACGTCGCAAGGTCTGCACCAACCGCAACGAGACTTGGGGAAGCGATTGCGAAGTCCACCGTCAACGTTGCCTGTGCGACACCAAGGACGACCGCTGCGGCAACATCAAGAACTCACACATCCATATCGACTACTACGGAGAATGCAAGCAATTGCAGGTAGGACAATGCAAATTTACTGTAACGTGCTGGAATTTATTACGTTTGAGAATTCCGACTGCACACTTCACCCCTCTGTTGAAAATTCCCGTTTTTTTTCCCATAAATGGCTAACGTAACGTGACTTACTGGAAATTATTTGAAGGGTTCGTTTTTAGGTCTAATTTTCGCTTATCTCCCCTTCTCAACAGGCATGCACCGAAGAAGAAATGCTCGATTTCCCGCGCCGCATGCGTGAATGGCTGTTCGCGGTCATGAAGGAGCTCGCCGATCGCCAGGAACTGGACATGAAGGTCGTCGACAAGATGTCGCACGTTGAAACCGAGTTGAACAAGAAGTGGTCGAAGGCTGCAGTCTGGAAGTTCTGCGACCTCGATGCCACTCACGATCGCTCGGTCTCTCGTCACGAGCTGTTCCCGATTCGCGCGCCTTTGATGAGTCTCGAGCATTGGTGAGTGTTTTCAGGTGTGCCAGTAAGTCTGCCAGTCGCCATAAATCGACTAGCACATTTTGGACCGCTTCCAAGTGTCTTCCTTGTTTAAACATGTCTGATGGCGGTTGAAATATCCTTTCAGCATTTCGCCGTACTTGGAAAGCTGCGATACCAACAAGGATCATCGCATCACGCTCGAGGAGTGGGGCAAGTGCCTGGGATTGGAAGAAGGCGATCTGGAAGACCGCTGCGAGAACATCCTCGGCTCTAAGGAAAAGTCCAATGAAGTTTAAGAGTCCATGCAATTAAATGGATTTCCGATGAATGGAGACTCCAGTATGGGGGCCATCTTCGGTGTTTTTTGAATGTTTTGTGAACTTTTAAAGAGAAACTGTAACCAAAAGTCATGCCAATAAAGATTACCAAAAGCAGTCTTGTCTCGTTTCTTTACATATTTTCTTTATTTTTCATGTATTAATCGATGAATTTTTATTATCTAAGACATTTAAGGTTCTCCAAGGCATCGCCATCCACTGGAGATGGCAATGTTCAAAAGCATAAGAAGGGTAGTAAAAGCAAACTTGAAACTCGTGAAAGATAATTTAAGATTATTTCTTTTTTGATTGAGAAAACATAAAAAAATCGTATGAAAACTGAACTGGAAGAGCTCTTAAACACTAAAGTCCTCTAAATTAAGATTAAGCAAGTAAAAATTGAACTTTTCCACCTCCGTCCTCGATTATGTCTACCTTCGTTAATTATTCTCTCATCAAATGCATTTTCGTTACATAAAAAATCTGAATTGGAAACCCTCGATTCTCGTGTACGTCTCGAATGTGGCGATGGAGACAGTCGAGTTATTAAATCGTCAAGTGACAGTGCAAGAATCTTAAACAGGTTTCTCCGCAGCCAGATTCAAGCTGCACCGCCATTTAATTCTAACAAATCTAAATGTATTCTTTAATCGTTTTTTCTGTTCAAGCTTTGTTTAAGTTGAATCGGGGTGGTTGGGGATCGAGAAAGTCGTCCTAACTATTGTGAATGTTGCTTTAAATTGTTTCACCGGACTGATAGCTGATTGCAGAAATCTATTGGATTGGTGGTGGTGGACCCCATGTTAGGATTGGTGTAACAGATGGAAATGGCTAGGCGCTTATTCAGGTCCGCCCTTCTTGCCGATGAGCGATTTGTGAATGTGGGGGATGACGCCACCGCCGGCAATGGTAGCCTTGATCAAGCTGTCAAGTTCCTCGTCTCCGCGAATGGCGAGCTGCAGATGGCGAGGTGTGATACGCTTGACTTTCAAGTCCTTTGATGCGTTGCCGGCCAACTCGAGAACCTAAATATAAGAAGAGCAGTGTGAGATTTAACGGACAGTCGGTTTGAAAGAATCAGCTGGATCATTTAATGAGCGGAGCAAAAAACAACAAAAGTCGGCGGTCATCAATGAAACAATACCGAAAGTAATAACAAGAACCGAAATCGAAGACTTGGTAACGTTCACCAAAGCAAAGCACCAGAGAACGCAAAACAAAATGGCGCTGTTTGGCGCGTCGCTCACAAAATGTTCCAGCGAGTGAAAAAAATCCTTTAGTATTCTTACCTCAGCGGTCAAGTATTCCAAGATAGCGGCAGAGTAGACAGCGGCGGTAGCACCGACACGACCATGGCTGGTTGTGCGGTTCTTCAAATGTCTGTGAATACGGCCGACGGGGAACTATTGATGATGAAATCGAAAATTAGTTGGCGGGAAAATTGATGCTTTCTTAATTAGTCGGCGGAATTCATGGCTTACCTGAAGTCCAGCACGGGCTGAACGCGAGACTGCCTTGGCTTTAGCTTTTCCAGAGTCCTTTCCAGCTTTTCCTCCTGCCTATTTTGAGAAAACAACAACCAATTAGGACTTTCATGGCGAGAGGTTAAAAGGCGACGAAAATCGTGAAAATCACAAGATCTACACGAAACCTCCATGCTACCCACGAATATCCTACACCCGCGCGTCATTTACTCACCATTTTTGATATTAAAGACGCTTCTTAGTTAATTAAAATCAAGATTAATCGGAGAGCCTTTGTACACGGAATTGTCGCTTGAATTGAATGAAATCTTGGATGCCCCGTTCGACTCAACCCTGAATTCGAATTTCAGAAAACCGTTAAAGAATTGAACATAAACCTTCACTGTATTAAGAAATGTATAGTTCTATTAATCTTTCTGATACCAAAGCAAGAATTTGTTTGTCCAGCACTATCAAAACATGATCAAAACATAGAAATTCATAAAAAAAGCTTTGAGTCAAATTCAGTTGTTCAACCGTTGCGCTGACAACCCTGAATTCGAATTCCGTTGCTTTTCGTGTTTTCGTGCAGACTTATTTTAGTTTAGTTCGTCGTTACCTGCAAGACTCTAGCCTTAACTTAAGCGTCAAGCCTGCGCAACCATCAGCCATGGCCTCCAAAGGCAAAGCAGCTCCGAAGAGAGCGCCCAAGAAGAAGAACGGGTACGAAATGCCAAAGCCTCTCAAGCCGGCAGATATTTTGGCCGACAAACAGAAGAACGAGTGGAAAATCGGCGCTTCGATTGGAATCGGTGGCTTTGGTGAGATTTACTCAGCCTGCAAAGTCGGTGCAAACGTGAAGAAAGTTGAAGATTATCCATACGTGGTGAAAATCGTGAGTTGCATTCGCAGCTGTTGAATTCTTCAATTTCACAGTTTTAATCAATTTTAGGAACCGAAGGAGAATGGACCGCTGTTTGTCGAGGTGAACTTCTACGTGCGCAATGCCAAGAAGGAGGACATAGAGAAGTTCAAGAAGACGCACGGCTTCAAGGCGCTTGGAATGCCGGAGTTTATCGCTTCGGGTTCCCACGAGATTCAACAGCTCGCTCACCGCTTCGTCGTCCTTCCTCGATTCGGCAAAGACATTGCCAAGATCTTCGCCGAGCAGAACAACAAATTTCCGCTTCACACAGTTTATCGCATCGGTTGGCAGATCCTGAACGTCTTACAGTTCATTCACAGCTGCGGATACGTTCACGGCGACATCAAAGGATCCAACACTCTGCTTGGCTTTGGCAAAGGCGGCGATGAACAGTGCTACCTGCTCGATTTTGGACTTGCCTGTAAGTTCAATACAAAGGAATTCAAGCCTGACCCGAAAAAAATGCACAACGGCACGATCGAGTACACACCACGAGACGCTCACCAAGGAGTTCCAACGATGCGAGGTGACATCGAGATCCTTGCTTATAACTTGATCGAGTGGGCCGGCGCGAAACTTCCGTGGGTGACGAAGAAGCTGCTCGAAAAGCAACTCGAAGTGCAGAAAGGAAAGGAAGACTTCATGAAATCTCCTGACAATTCGCTGAAAAGTTGTTTCGGTAGCATTCCAGTGCCAGCACATCTTGCACAACTATTCAAGTATTTGGGATCGATGAAACATGACACGGTGCCTGACTACGCAAAGATCCGAGGATTTTTCGAATCCGGTGTTAAGGATTGTGGCGCGAAAAACGCAGGACCATTAGATTTCGTCAGCGCAACGGCTAAGAAACCGAAAGAGTCGCAAGCTCGTGGTCGCCCCGAGTTAAACAAGAAGTCACCGAAGAAGGCTGTCGTCGAAGATCCCAAACCGGCTCCAACGAAGAAAGCAGCTGCAACAAAGCGAGTTAAGCCCGTCGTGGAAGAGTCTGATGAAGAACTGCTGGAAGACAAGCCACCAGCTCGAAAAATAGCACCAAAGGCAAAGGAACCAGCACCTGAAAATTCTCGAAACAAGCGCACTCAAGAGCGCAAAAGATACGTCGAGCAGTCTGACTCGGAAGATGAGGTCATTGACGCGTCACCAATTAAGAAAGATAAAAAAGCCGTGAAACGATCAGTCAGCAAAGAAAACCATGACGATCTCGAAGACTATACATCACCCCCTCCCAAGAAGGCAAAAGCCAGTGACAAGAAGAAACAAGCCGAGGCAGGAGAAAAAACTCCAGAGAAGAAGACAATCACAATGAAGTCGAAGTCCGGTAGGAAAAACCAGAAAACGATCCATCTCAATCTGAATTTGGACGTGTCACTGGGTTCTGATCTTGTTCTCGTAGTAAACCGCAAGAACAAGAAATCCAAGAAGACTGGCAGCGACGACGAGAAGTCCGACGATGAAGGCACTCCGAACCGAGCTGGAGTTTACAAGGGCAAACAAGCCAAGGCTAAGTGAAGCACTGTTTAAATTTTGTTAACGTTGCATTTCTCGATTGCTGTTTGATTATTTTCAATAAAATTCTTTAATAATTAAACTTCTCGAGTGTTTATTCTTGAAAAGATGCCTAAGAGGGTTGACTTTAAGACCAGCGGAAACTCTTGCAGAATTTCTTAACGTTTCGACCGCATCACCTGCCTTGATTGATGCGAAACTGCAAAAACCTCTTGCATCATTGTTTGACAGCCCTGCCGTATCGTAGCCGAAATGAAAACAAAAAAAAAGTGAATCATTATTTGCAGAAACGATCTAGACATTGAAACGGAGCTGTACAAAGTAGAAACCTTAAATAAGAAACTCGTTAGGCTTTTTTGTACTTAAATTAGTCAATACATTGGAGGAATAAGTGGAGAAATGGAGAAAAACCTAGGAATTGTCTTCGCTCTACTTTTAATTATTAATCACTTAGCGGCCTTGGATCAAAACGTAAGTAGAAACAAAGCTATAAAAGTCACGATGAGTTCAGCAGGCTAGCGTTCTGCACTAGAAAGTTCCAAGATGGTAAGGCTAAACGTATCGTGACACCTGTTATCAGCACTTATGGCTTTCGATATCTTTGATGACGTCGGTTCTTTGTTTGTTGATTGCCACAATTACTTTTAGAAAGATGTCGAGGGAAATGATTGCTTGCTTGTCGAGCCAATACGCAATTACACCTTCAACATGACCGAGTTGAGGAAGGAATTCGGATTCCATGTCACGTCGAGCGATCAGCCCGAGAAGTTCAGTTTCAACGTTTGTGGTAATCTGAGCAAGGTGTGTAATAACCAGACGGCAGCTGCTTGCGTCACCGATGCTTCTGGGAAGGAGAAGGTTTTTGGTGAGTGTCCAGCGGAAAAACGTCACAGAATGATTAATCAATTTTCGCGGTTTTTAGGCTACAAAGATAAACTCTTGTGGAACGACGGGTCCATTCGGTTCAGCTATGAGGGAGAGAAGTGCAATGACAAAGCCAACTACACTATGAATGTCATGCTCCACTGTGACTATAGCGGTAGCGTTCATGACTACATCGGAGCATTCCACAATTCTGATAGCTGCGAGGCAACAATCTTCATGCGAACGAAAGAAGCTTGTCTGCCAGTGCCTGATAACTTGCAGAACAACAGATGCATCGTCAACGGCACCTTTGACTTCAATTCACTGAAGAACTACAACCACAAAGTGGCTGGCCGGAATGGAACAACGTTCATCATCGGCATTTGCAATCCGGTTCTGTATGGCCACGAAGCGGCATGTGAATCAGGAACGTCAGTGTGCATGTACAACTCTAAAGAAAAAGACTTAAAGAGTCAGTACAAGAATGTCGGTTCGATGACCGAAGACTTCAAGAACGAGAAAGATCACATCAGTTTGACGCTGAGCAGCAACGAACCTTGCACTGACGACAAGAAATATTCGTCAAAAATTATGTTTGAGTGCGATTACTTGGCCAACATCAGTTACCCAACATTTCATGCCACTCTTGATTGCGTAAACATTTTCAGCTGGCCGACAGTGCTTGCGTGTCCCGTCAAAAACTCGTGCAAAGTAACGAACGCAGCGACTGGAGCGATTTACGACTTCAGCTCGCTTGCGGGTGTTCAGCACACGGCCGAGAACAAAAACAACACCGAAGAGATAATTCTATTCTCGATTTGTTCGGCTGCCAAAGACCCGTGCATGGGCTCAACTGGAAGCTGCGTCGTGAAGGGCAAGCAGTCGACTCAAGCTGGCATATCCAACGATGAACTCAAGCTTGACCGTAAGAACCCGTACTTGCTCTACGAGAACGGAGCGTCGTGCAAAGAGTTCGGCAAGAAGATGTCGACCCGAATCGATTTCATTTGCGCTGATAATGTGACTGATGAAGGCGCGATCACCGTGGAAGATGGTTGTGACATTGCAATTCAATATAAGACTTTGTTGGCCTGTGATTACATAAAAAACTGCGTAGCAACTGGAAGCGACGACCAGAAACTCGACTTGAGTCCTTTGATCGACTACGAAGGCAACTACATCGCTACCGTCAACGAAACCAAGTTACCAAACGAAAAAACCCCTGTTCAGTACCTGTTGAATATTTGTCGACCACTGAACTCCAAGTATTCGCTTAATTGCCGTGGATCAGCTGGCGTTTGCCGCACTGTCATTGAAAAAGATGGAAAACACGAGAAAGAGATGAACTTGGGCCACCCTGACTACTCGCTGTCAACCAGAAAAGTCGGAGAATACGACGAAGTCTTCATGAAGTATTTCCATGGCGACGTCTGCCTCGACGACAAAGACGAAAATGTCACATCGGTGATCAGGTTCTATTGCGATGAGAAAATTGGGCTGGGAAATCCGATCTTTCAGTCCACTCAGCACTGCGAGTATTCCTTCGATTTCCCGACCAATATTCTTTGTGGCGAGCAAAATGTCAACGTCAAAAACGACTCGTGTTCTATTGTCAACGATAAGACAAGTGTCAGCATAGATCTCAAACTATTCGGGTCGAACGGAGTTTACAAAATCGGTGATAACGACGTCAACATTTGCGAAGGCGCCGAGTCCAAATTCTATACAATCGTCTACAAGCAGTCAATGGTCCGCATCGAGTTCTCGTTGCCGCATGGAGAGGGTGAGTCTGTCTTCCCATTAAAAAGTCCTAAATTTTAATCGGCCGTTTGAATTCGAAGATAAAATCGATGTCGTCGTTCAGCTGAAGTGCAGTGTCAACAACAAAATGACTTCGAGAGCTGATGTAAGTAAATCGATTTTAAATTTCCCATCCTAGACAAAGCTGGGGGAACGAATTTTTGAGACTATTAAACTCAATTTAAATTGTGAAAGGTCGATGCGGTGATTTGTAAGTCATCAGCTGACCCGCATCGGTGACTTCCACCAGCTTTTAATTCTTTAATCGGTTTAAGATCTCTGCTTCGTCGAATTATCATGCAAATCTCCCCTCACTGTCCACCGATAAAACTGAATTCCAAATCGAGTTCATGCTGAGTTCGACGTGAAGTGAAAAAGGGAACGGAAATCGAAAAAAATTCTGGATGAAAGCTGATATAGCCAAACAGTGAAAATGCTCTTCTCGGTGCCAAGATAGAAGCATTCAGTTCAGTTGGTGAATTTCTGATAAAACTGAACTCTTATCGAGACCACGGGACCTCGAAATATTCCCAAACGAACCGTTCGTGCATTTTCTGCAAAGCACATAATCCATTTTCAATGATTTAGTCGAGTTTTAGCTGCTGCTAGTGAAGCCGTAGCAAATTCTCAAAACTATTTTCGTATGCATTAGTTTTCTGTGGAGAAGTTCGAGTAAAAAATCCTTATCAGCGATGAATATCGAGAAGTTTTCAACAATGAAAATTGTTTTCGAAACTTAATATCTCGATGAAGTTCGCGGAAAGCTCATGCAAAACTCTAACTTTTTACAGGATGGCATTCTCGTGATGCATGAAAGTCCATTGATTTGCCCACTGCTGAAAATAATTCCCAAACCCACGAATACTCCGACACCGGAGGACGGCAGCGATACCAACAAGGATGAAACCAAGTCAAGCAGCTTCACACTTGGTAAGTTTATCTCTCGTTCTTCTTCATCAATAATGCAATCTTCAATTATTTTGATTTTCCTTCTCCAGGATATGTTGTTCTCGTGTCAATTGTGGTAGTGGCTTTCGTTTCCTTCTTCTTCGTACTCAGAAATCCCGAAAGACGTGAGATAATCCGGAATTTAATCAAGTTCCGATCGAGATCGACCGACGTGCAGTATTCCCGGGTAAGTCATCAGGTCGGCTGGTTCACGAAGAGCGTCGTTGCTTGTGGGGGGCGGAAGGGGGTGGGTTTGCGTTCTAATCTGCATTAGTATGTAGCGACTACTAACAAAAATGGTCGTACCTGGGCTCAAGACGTCATTCGTGGACTGCCAAGAGCCAAAATTAATTTTTAATTCCCTTTCAGACGTTTTTAGTTCAACCACATGATTTTTTTATTGGAATCTCTTCTCTTACAGAACCTGAATGATGATGATTTCATTCTAGGCTAAAAAGCTAATTTCCGGTAGAAAAATCACGTGTATCCGCCTTAATCTTTTGTTGTTATTGTAAGGACCTTGTTTTGTTATTATTTTCATGCCATTTTTTCAAGCGGTGACTAACGGTAGACAACGAGAGAGAAGATTGGCCATCAAAGCCGCGGTTTTCATGAAAGGTCTTCCCTGAATTTTGATGCCGAATCTTCTTCTGATATTGACACTTAAACATAAAACGACATAAAACTAAAATCTCGTTGCAAACAACACAAAATCGCTCAAACTAATCACATCCTTACACATCTAAGCCACCTTCCGGCTGCCAATCTTCGCCTTTCCCACGAAATCGCTGCTGATTTACACTAAACAAAACCTCCCCGTTTAGCCCGCCATAACAAAACACGGCAAAACATCCAAATTTTATTAACATTCAGTGCTCCTAACGACGCTATTTTGCTTAATCTTATCACACAAAACGCTTTCTCTTTCATTTCTCTTTATGGCTTCAAATCGAGTTTTAAATGTTTTCACTTAAACTTGATGTTGATGGCACTAATTAATGTTTTTACCGTCTTTTCTGCCATTTTACAGGTAAGATTGAATGAAGAGTCCTTGTTGCTGGATAGCAACGCTGCCGCTTTGTCAGACAGCGACGACGACAACATCTTACTGTAGTTTCCAACCATTATTCATCAGTTTTAAATAGTTTTTGCAAGACAGATGCGAGAATTTCTTCTTTTAAGAGTTCCCGCGAGCTTGAACATTGTGATCCTAGAAGTTTTCGCTTTTGTTAGTCAGCAAGTGATGCTTGTTATGTTTTTCATAACGCTTTGTTTATTGTTATTAGCGGAGAACCCGAGTCGAAGCGATTCAAAGACTTACCCTATATAAGAATTATTTTTATAAGACACCGAGACATTGTTGCTACAAATAAAGAGTTTTTCTGATGTTTATACCGTGGAAATTTTAATTAATTTGAGTTTCAGCTGGCTTTGGATTAATTCGCCACAGGAACCTTCATTTAGTTTTCGTTTGCTGCAGTTTTCTAAATTTCTCCAAATTCTCCAAAGTCCAACCATGAATTCCCAGAAGATGGAAACAATTCTCAAGAATTTGAGCGAGATCAGCAAGGCGCCAAAAATGGGCGAAAAAATTCAGAGAAACCAGATGTTGCTTGTGGCCCTGTCGACGACCGTTATGCTGGCTAAGAAGAAGCCGCTTAGCAAAGAGTACTACCAGTGGACAAGAGCTTACTTGAACGGTGTTCGAGACGAAAACGGAAGACGCATGGAGAACATCGTTGGATTGGTAGAAGAAATTGACAGATTTGAGAAGGAACAGAACATTGAAGACGAGATGCTAGACGCAAGGGTTCCTAACGAGCCGGAAATTCCCATCGTTGTAATTGACGAATCTTCGGACGACGAATCCATTAATTTTATTCCTGATGGAGTTGCACGAAGCACAGTTAACAACATTGGCGATGCTGATCTTGGTCCAAATCAAAGCCAACCGATTTTGAACCAGTCAAATTTGAATCTGAATAAAACTCCAGCAGCTGCCAACCCTGATCCAAACGTTTCGAACACACCTTGAACCAGTGCACTGCAGTGCCATAAAAAATTCTTGTTTTTCAAATATTAGAATCGAATAAAGGTCAAAATTTTGTTTGCTTTAAAATTCAAACTTTTTTCCTTACAAACCGAATCCGCTGAACAATTAAACAAAAAGAAATCAAACGCTCAAAAACCTTTATGACAACTCGGTTTGCAAGTTATTCCCTTGACGGTTAACATGATTTTTCACTGATTTTGTTTCCACAAAACCGTTAATCATGGGAAGTTCTCGTGTCAGTTTTTATCAGTGCGTCTCAGTTGCCACTCGAAATTGAAACTCCTTGAAAACTTGCTTTAAAATGTTTCGAGATACAGAAGGGTGTAGCACGACTATTTCTCTTGCGTACGCGATAACGCTTTCTCGACAGATGATTAATTGCTTCATTTCGCAAGGAAATTTTTCAACAAAGTTCTCAAAACAAAGCGAAAAAATATTGAGTCAAACAGCAGTCGGCTGTTGATTTATGAAAAATTGTGTTTTGGAACTTCTGGAAAATCTGCTTTTCACTTAATGAAAATTAATCTTGTTGTCGGCGCTCATAAATTAATGCTGTGGAATTTTCCACCACAAGCGTAAGCCCTTGTAAGGAGCTTAAACAGTTTTTTGTTCTGCACTCCCTTTTTGCCACTTTTTTGTCATCCACAGAAAAATCGCAAGGGTTTTAAAAGCTCTTTTTTTCCACCAGACTAGTGGTTCTATTATGAGTGGATAATAATTCGAGTTCGCCATTGTCAACACTTAAAATTCGTTGAAAGTACCAAATTTTCACACCTTATCGTTGTAAGCGTGATGAAATCTCTGCGTTTGAAGGCTAATCTTCGACTGAAAGTGTCGGTGGAACCTGTGACAAGAAAATCTTTCTGAACAAATGACTGTTGTTTTACAGGGCTTTCAGCATGAATAGTCAGCAACCCTTTCCGTTCGGCCAATATTTGGATCCATTCAGAGCTCTCATTGTTTGATCTCGAACGACCAAGAAAGAAAAACTTAATCTGCAATAAATTTCAACCCCAAAAGCCGGATATTACTTCATGTTATGGGCTCTTTTTCGGCTATAACTGTCAAGGCGACCTCCGATAAACACCAAATGGAATGTAAATTTATAAAAAAATTGCATGCAATTTGTGAGGAAATGGAAAACGAGATTTTAATCTTGATAGCAGCAAATTAATGCATGAGAGGTACGTCGAACGTGCTCTGGTAGCATCTCTTTTATCGGCAGCGTTTAGGAAATTGTCGAAAATGGCTTTTCGGATCTCTGTGGAAAACCTTTTACATCATTTATCGACTTTTTGCCGTTCGAAGCTTATCATTGTCGAGTCGGAAATCTTGTTTCCGTACACCCCGAAACACGACTCGCCCCACCTACACCTCCCAGCCCGAACTTTTTCGTTCCTTAAAAATGCTATCAGACTAAAACGACACGGGAAACGGTTCGTCCCGAATCTGATCAGGAAAGAATAAAATCATAAATCTTCAGCTTCTTTTCATTCTGGGAAAAGCTGGTCCCCGAAATATGCTGTCGTTTACTTATTTTCAACGGTTAGAAATGGGAGCAATGTTTGACAAGAGAACCAAGTTGGTGAATTATTGTTTCGAGCGACCAGCAAAAAATGTTTGCATACAGTTATTAGAGTGAATCAGTTGATTCTACTTGATTTTGGGGAATTCTCGTTCAGAGTTCATAAATTTAATGTGTTTACGTCTTTTAAACGGTGCGATTATGAATTCAAGGCTTTGAGGTTTGTTATGTTGATGAATTCAGCTCTTTTCTTTGATTACAAGACAAAGAACGTCGCTTTTGCTTAAACTTAATCCGTGAATTTCGCCAGTGTTTTAGCAAAAAGTAGCAGTAAAACAAGGTCGTGATACACGTGTACAAAAACTGTTTGTTTTCGAGCTGAGTTCAAAGTCTTTGAAAGGTTAACAACACTCGACTTATTACCAGTTTTCGGGGCTATCAAGTTGGCGTGTGTTTAATCAAACAAATATAATTTTATTCGCACCTCATTTTCAACTTTTCAGCTGGTTTCCCCAAAAAAACACTTGCTTTCCCATGCTGTTATCACCCAATGCTTCACCATCTGACGCTCAATGCTTGCTCGACACTCAACGTTGAGCGCGAGTGTTTCTGTCTGCATTTCTCAGTCGTTTTCTGAATCTCAAACCGACGAGACGCGTGCTTGTTTGTTCCGGCATATTTTATTTCGCGCTGAACTGTTACTTATACGAGAGTAAAGTAAAAAATTCAAAACAAATTTTATTCCAAGCCACTATTGTGTTTGTGTGAATATTAAAACGTGAACAAAAAAATAATACAAAAAACCTGTTTTCTCAGTCATAATTTAAACGCGAATGTATTTTACGGTGTTACGTCAAACATTTATTCTGTTTTTAACTTGAAGAAGCTCTGCGAATCATTGAAAATCAATTTGTTTGTGTAATTTCCATAAACTCACTTAACCATCCTAAGTCGGTTGAAAGGCTTTTAAAACTTGGAAGCGGCGTCGACAAGTGAAGAAAGGTTCCCGGATGGAAATCTAACTGATAAACAAAAGAATATTTGTTTGAAAACAATTATTACGATTGAGATTAGCAGTTTCCTGTTGAAGTGTGTCAAAATCTACGGTTAGCGTTGTAAAAGGCGAAGAAAGTGTTTAGTGAGTAGCCGAAAATGAATAAAGAAAAATCGCACAATCAAATGTAATCAACCAAATTGCATCCATCCTCTTGATTGTCGCTAAGTGTTGACAGTTTTAAAGTTGCTTAATTCATTGGAAGCAGCAAAAACTTCCAACTGTTGGATTTCTTTCCTGAAAAAGTTTGCTACCAGAACAAAGAAGCAATTAACTTGACAAGTGACAAAAACTTTTTGAAATCTCTCCGGCTTGGATTTTTCTCTCAGAAAAGCTATTCTTGAAGGTGAGTGTCGATGAACAAATGGCAAATTAATTTATTTGAGTGGTATCAGTCGCCCAATTCGTCGGCAATTAATTTTAATTAAAAGCGAGCAGATTTCCCGTGAAAACCCTCGATGATCTGCCCGCGAAAGTACGCAGCACAGAAGTCGGCGGATTTACATAATCGGATTGATCGGTCGATGTTGTGATGATTAAGTGCATAAATTAGTTTCAAAAGCTTTTCATGTAATCAATTCCGAAATACATTTAAATTTATTCGCTCTAGATGCGAAATCATTTTTTTCCGGTGTATAACACTTTGTTAAGTTGTGGAGAGCAGATGAGAGTCTACCACTTGAAATTGGTTTTTCCCATCAAAGGTATTGTTTGTGAGTGACGGTTGAACTTTAATCTTTGGCTGTTCAGAACATAAAAGCAGGAAAACCCCGGAAATTCCGTCTTTAATGTGCAGCACCCTGAACAAATTTTGAAGCTGTTTAAAGATTCACTTCCAAGAACCGACCAAATCCGGTCTTCTAATGCTTGCAGTGAACGATTAGTCTGTTTAAAAGTCCACATTCGCGCAACCCCGAAGGCTGAAACCGTCGTAAACACGCTCGACTTCATCCGTTTCTTGCCATTCAACAGATTTTGACCTTAAAAGAGTGGCTGCAGAGAGAAAATCACTTTTGAAAACGCTCTTTTGCCAAGTTGCAACATATTGTCAGCTCAACCTTGCGGTGAATCATTTTACTCAAGTTGAGGCGAGGTTTATGACCAATTGTTTTCTCTTTAAGCACATTTTTTACGCAAAAGTAAGCTCTTTTCCTCTGTTTCCCAAGCGCGAGCTTCAAGCTCCCATCGCAATTAAACTTTTTTATGTTTTCCTCGCAATTTTCTTTACGAAGCCATTGAGAAATAAATTTTCAGGGGCCTTTTGTTTTAAAAGCTGTCGTCTCAGAAAATAGTCTTCATTTTAATTTTATTTTCTTTGCGCATGAGACGCCTTGAGAAGAGGCACAACAATGCCAACTGGTGACTTACAGTCATTTCTAATTAATGTCGTTTAATTTATGTTTCATTATTAGTCAACACATTGCCGCAGAAACAAATTTGCCGCTCGCTGTTTCGCGGATTCTGTCATTACTGCCGGAAAAAGCGGCGACAAATTGCGTAAAAATAAATTTTCTCTCCCGCGCTTCACGTTTTAATTGTTTTTTTTTCCACTCTCGTTTTTTAATGTTGAGTTGAAATAAAAACGTAATTAAACTCAAATCTGTTAAGCAATCAGAACCATTTCGCTTGAGGGTGGAAATGAAACGAAAAGCGATCCCAAGTTGAGTCGAGAGAAGCTTTTGGAAGTTGAAAATTTACTTAAAACATCACACTTTGGCTTTTGGGGTTGGTGTGGCAATGACGTATCATTGCCTGTGGATCTAAAATTGAAATTCATTCTTAAAATTGACTCAAACAAGACTTTCCAAAGGCTCTGCTTCACCAGATACTTCAAGCATGAAGAGTTGCCACAGCATTGTTAGATTCAATTTGTGCCATTTCACTCGCCCCCTTTCACCGTATCTTGCCGAAGCAAATCTTATCCAGTCGAGCTTATTAATTTATAAGAGAAACCGCACATCAGAATCATATACTTTCCATCCACTTCATATACAGACGAATGAAAAATGTTTGCTCGAGAAAAGAAAGGAAATCAAAAGCACAATTTTGATGTCACATCTCCTTTGTTACATGGTGTTTTTGCTACTCTCTATTGTTGTGACAATTTACGTATGGCTTTTGCCTCGAAATGTTCAAAGAAGCGCTTGCTGTTTGTGCACCCTCAAAGTCGGAATTCTTCTTCGTCTGCGCCAACTTCATCATCACTCAAAACCACATAAGAGACAATCACGAACATGAAATGAGATGATATTTTACAATCACATTGGGGCTGTCTTCAAAAGCACAGCTCGAAACACAAAGCAGATAATTTTGGAGAAAAACGAACCCTTCAGTCATAAAATAATAAGTTGGCGACGATGTCTGTTTTTGCGATACATCCCTAAATGGTATTATAAACATATTTTCTCTGCCTGACTCGCAGCTCCAAAGGCAAAACGAAAATCCTTTTGACATTTTTATGTTTATTCCGTTTGTAAGGGGAAATCACGAAACTCAGCACGGAACCGTCAAGTCTTTGCCGTGATGGCCTTTTGAAGATTTCTCCCGGTTTTTTGGCAAGTTTTCAGTCTCATCCGTTTCCATATGCCATGCCTGCAAATTACTATCAAGTGGAGCGGCAGATCGACGCAGTAGAATTCCACCGGCGGTGCTGCAAAACTTGAAATTCGAATCTGTTTTTGCACATTTTCGAGCCCTTTCCGACTTCGTGCTCGCTCTAGCATGTCTCGGAGACTGGTAAAAAGCTCGAAAAGCTTAACCACTGACTGGCAGACACTATAAATATTCCGGTTGTGACATGTGATGTGGTTCACAGCGCTCGCCAATTTCAGAAAGCAATTCGTAGTGCCAAGAAAATAATCAAATTATTTCGTTTCCTCATAAATTTCACTCGATGATTGCATTATTGATATTATCATTGCTTTGTAGGGCCTGGAAAAGACGAGGTTAAATTAGGAAATCGGATCAAAAGCAATCACAGAAAAATAAATAGCTTTTAGCAAAGGCCAAAGGGCGAAAAAACTTTCACAAAGTCGTGACTTCTGTGTCCACCGCAACCCTTTTCAGACACCCTGTCTCCTGCATGAACAGAAAAATTATTGAGACGAAAAAAACAGAGAGCGAAAAAATCTACACTAAACAAAATATTTCCCAGGAAATTCATTTCGATATTTTATTTATGGTTGGTTCTGAAAGGCCATTCATGTATGAAAATCGAACAAAAAACGAATCTGGCAGAATTATTGAAAGCTTTTATGATAAAAAAATGCCGAAATAATGAATATAAATACAGAGAGTGAACTCAAATCTTTCTCAAAGCCGCGTCTACTCAGCCGTTGCGATTAAGGCAGATGAAACAACTCGCTTAATTGAGTTCTGGAGTTTGGGCGGCAGGAAAAAATCGTGAAAGACATTTCTAAACCGATTTAAAACGAATTATTTATTGAAGCTTTTTGTTTATTTTATCAGATTTTAATTTTCGTATGCATAAGAGATGAAAAGCTTTTTCGTAATGTTTGCTGTTGACGTCACGTTGCAGAGTGATTTTATTCCTTGTGGATGGGAATTTCGCACGTTGTTTTATTTGTAGTTTGTTTAATATTCAAACACGTTAACGTTTGCTTTGCAACTTTTATTGACATTCCATCCAAATCGTCCCCTTCCAAAGCGCGATTTTTTGAATGTTTCACAATTCGTAATTTAATGAAATTAAATTCAACATGTCAGGTGCATTTAACTGTGTGCAGTCGACGCTTCAGATCGGTTGTATTATCAGATGTTGGGAAATAAAGTTCGCTGCATTCAAATAAATCTGATTATGATTCGAACAATGGTTGAATGGAAGGAACATTTCGGTAGCAACATTCGAGCGGTTATCGTGACTGGAAATCGTAATGGGAAATTGAATTGAAGCGAATTAAAGGAAAATCAGTAATTTATGAATAAAAGGAACTGCCGAGAAGAGTTATGAGAAGCATGAAAAATGGGTTTTTGAGTAGAAATAACAGCTTTTGAGCTGGAGTAACTGTAAAGATGTTTAATGCTATTGGAAAGGTTTAAAAGCTTTACTGAATAACAAATCGATTTAAACAAAGAAAAAAAAAGAATGTTTTACGCTTGAAAACCAGAAAGACCCGCTCAGTTCAATAGAGAACTGCATTAAATTACAGACGAAGACGCTTCTAGACGATTTGTGAGACGATTTGTGTCTTGGCGTACGACTTGATGCGAAATAGAAGTTATTAACACCTCTGATTATAGACGACCAAGAATACTTTTCACAAAAGTCGAGAAGTTAATCAGCAGAATTTTCGACTATGTGGGACTTACGGGGTCTGGAATTCCCTGGCCTTGTTTGTCATAGCACAAACAGTCGAAAACAATCAGTGAAGAGGGAATTCAACAAATTCGACTAAATGAAGTCTAAAATGTGCCATTTAGAAGAACATCTACACAGACAAAGCAAGCGAAAACGAAAAAATCAAAACAAAAAACTTGTTCGGTTCAAGTATTAAGTCACGTATGATAACATCGGGGAAAAACGTCTTGGAATCAGCTCCATACACGAGCTTGTTTTTGTTTACGTGTCTTGAAGATCGTTTATTCAATTCCAGGCTTCTAAGTGGATGTGCCAATACGGTTGCTTTGTGCGAACACAAGCAGCATTTCTTAATTGAATGAAATGAATTGCATAGAATTGCATCAACTTGTGTTCGGAGTGTGCATGAAGCTTCAATCAAATCAAAATATATTTAATGAATGTTTAAGAAGATTGAAGCACTCAAAATGATCCGATTGACACCAGAACGAAGAAGTTAAATGGTTTCTTCGAACTTTGAAGATGACGTCGTCGATGTTCTGAGATAATTTGTGTTTGCTCAAGAAATTTTGTTTAAATTATCTCTGAATAGTACAGTTTCTTCACTCGCAAACTCTCCGTCTTCATAATCAATCTCATCTCATGCTTGAATCATTCAAAAGCAAACATTTGCAGAGCAGAACCTTTGATCGTTTATACTTGACTCAAGGATAAATATTTCAGCATGGACACTCTCAGCTCATGTCCATTAGACTAATTGAGTAACTTTTGATATTCTTCGCAAAGAATTTCTTAAAAATATTTTTTAACATGATTTTGATGATGAAAATGTCTTTCGTTGTCGAATTTTTTGCTGTTTCTTGCTGTTCATTAATGATTCATTTCTGCCAAAGCTTCGCAATTTAATCTTATAAATTATTCCGACAGATCTTACACAAGCAAGACGCTGGCAAGATAAATAGAAATGAGAAACGAGAGATTTCAATTTTTCATGTTCGTCTCTTGAGGGCTTCGCTTTTGTTTGCAGAGGTCGGAAAATCTCTGCTGATATCAAATTTCGCTTTGTCTTCGGACCGAATTGCACCTGTGTGCGTCTTTAAGCAATGTCTCCAAGAGGGGACGTCTTTATTTGGCTTTGCGATGTTTTATGGCATTCAAATAAAACAATCCCGAGCAGTGCGTTCTCATGGAGATTAAATAACCGGCAGTATCGTTCCCTCTCCGTCCACGTCAAGAATGCCAAATAAGAAAGTGCAAACGAGCACTTCACATTTCTCTTACTTGGCAGAGCAATATGAAATTACATCGAGCTGGTAAGTCGCGTAGTCGTGGATATTAAATGAGCGGTCGAACACGAAAAATTACGCATTAGCATCGTTTATGGTTAGCCACGGAGGTGAACAGACAGAAACGAAGTTGGAGGCGGCCTTTAGGAAGTGTATGCGACATCAATAACAAAATGATAGCTTAGTTTGCACAGCAGGACGTTACAAACGAACCAGATTACACATGCTGTTGTAGTAATTTAGATATTTAATGATGCAGCCATGACATCGCTCGAAAAACGGGCTTATCATTCGATCCCGGGAGATTTCAATGATCTGGTCCATTTAATCCACATGGAATGTGCATTAGCGATCCATTTAAAATTCAAACGTTTCTGTTGAGTAATGTTTGCAGGCGACCGATGTCCCACTGATAGTGCCGATGATAAGGAATTTATGTAAATCCGAAACGATTTCCAGCTTTTGTGCGTTTAGGAAACGTTCTCGAGTGGAGTAATTTGCATTTAGGGCCATCGCACAACCTCAAAAGGTAGCTGAACCCACAAAAATAAGTTAATTTGCTTTCTTCATCTCGGATTTCAAGTTGAATTACATTTTCAACAACGTCACTCAATGACAAACCCGAAAAAATGTGATTTCATGCATGAAATGCTAATATTCCTTCATTAGAACTTCCTTCTCAAGCATTGCGTTTGAAGAAATTGTATTAAACTTCCGCTTCCAACGCTATTCACAAGATTTTATCGCAAAACAGTTTCTTTTCTACTTGGCGTAATCCTTAGACTGAGCTTCACCGCAACACCTTTTGCAAATCGGGTTGAGGCACTTCAAAAAAGGCACAATGAAGAGAACTTCATGTTAAAGTGTTTTTGTGGGATTTGGAATCGGATTTTAATCCTCTCAGAGAATTAATTGAAAATTCTTTCGTTCGTTTTAATCTGTTTTGTAACATCTTGGGCCATTATCCATGAAAATGGAACGAAAATACGGAAGTTCAGCAGCTGCTATTAGCCCAACAGTGAAGTTGATAAAATTGACCAACATGAGAACACCCCGAAAGCCATTTCGGTTTCAGAAACTTGAAGCGTTGGAAAATGAAGCCATTGGGTTTAATATCAAATTCCTGAAATTATACACAATTTTCGAGCAGGGTGGGCTCCACAAAACCACATTGCAGTGAAGCTAAATTGCCCAAAAATTAATTCTAATTCCACATTTTACGTCGTATCATTAACAAAGAAAATGATGAAGTTACAATTGAAACATCAATCGGTTATTACAAATATCATTGCTGCAGACAAACCGTGAAATTGAGTTGTTCGTGAAGCACTTTTCAGTTCGACTCTTTTTGTTTTCGGGCTTGTAATCTTAGACGACTGGCTCCAGAAAGAATCTTTTGTGAAAACTTTCAAGTGTTTAAGAAATTTCTGTGTTGGGGAATGTTTGTCAGTGACATCAGTTGAAAGAGTTCTTCATAAACTGTCAATTTGTGTGAGGAATAAGTAGCAAAACATATGAAATTATGTTATTACAGTAACTAGCTTCATAATTTTAAACAAAACATTTCAACTTTCAATTGACACACTTTACGATCAAACCCCACAAAATGCCGGTTAGAGTTTCAGAAACACGATCTCAAAAGAACAGAAAGAAAGAAGGCATATGCGATTGAAGAGAAAACAATCAATTGAGACATCGTCAAGGGTCAGGTAGACGAGAAGTGCTTACAAACCCTTCGCGCAGCAGGACTACAGCGCTTCGTCTTAAAGACTTTCAAATGAAGACCTTTTCTTATGTAACTTTTTATATTTCTATCTCCAATATTCCCTTATTTTTTAATTATGGGAATGTTGTATCCTTATTTTTTATTTCATTTCACTGCACATAAAAAGCGCTTCAACAAAACGTCTTAATCTACGAAAATCCCATTCTTGCCCTTCGCTTTTTGTATAATCCTTAAACGAATACAAATTATCGGGGACGACCAAAGGCTGGAATGCTATAATAAGCCTTTCAGCTCTGTATGAACAGAACAACACATCATTGAGCGGACTCCGGGACTAGTTGGCTGTAATTTATTGTTTGGGAGCCGCTGGCTACGAATTATTTCGTCTTCTGCCTCGACAAAGAACGGGGAAAGGCAAGAAAACAGAAAAGAAATCACGATAAAGGAGAAATCAAGAGTTTTATTTCTTCAATTCAATCTCTGAACGAAATATATTGCGTTAATGATACTCAACATGTTGATTTTATTTCATTCCGTACGTACGCACCGTCATCCCGTCTAATATATCTCAATTTATCTCAATGAACGAGAGTTTAGGGAGCCGTGAACGTCAAGAAAGCGCTTTGGCGAGAGAAAAACTCAAAAAATTTATGAGATTAACTTTTCGCTTCAGGGAATGTTGTTCGCAATCGATGAACTTGGAATAGGAAAGCAATAAATTATGCTTAAGACAAAGCGTGATTGATATATGACTTGTGTTGCCGCAAAAGCCTTCGGCTGTGCCATCTTTAAATCGAATCGAGACCGAACGGATTATTAGACATTTCGCTGAACGATCCGGCGTGACAACGAGCGGGCCTGAAAGGACCTTTCGTTCGCCCGTCCCGATGACAGGTCAATAAATTTCAATTCCAGATCGGGCGGATCAACATAAATATTCATCGCCCAGAACTGTGCTCGCAATGTCAATGCCGATCAACATTGACTTTTGTGATTTCCAAAAACTTGGGCTCAAGATTTAATTTAAAGCATTTCTCTTGAAATCGTGGAAACTTTCCTCGAAGACATTACGGTCAATGTGAAAATCAAATCCGACACTTATCAGCTGTGCCTCACAAGATTCAGGCGACCCTCGTCAACCCTTCGGGTCTGTAACTCGGAAAATTTTCATTCATTTCGGACGTTTTTAATGTTATTTGACGTTATTAGACAGAGCGTGGAAAATCAACAGAAATTTCAATCGGTGCCGGGTTGTTGACGACTTCGAAGTGACGCCTGGCTGTTGACGATTTTGAATCAATTTCAAACAAATTTCATTCATTAATAGAAGGCTTGATTGCTGATTAACAATGCGTTGATGTTTGAAATTACATCGAATTGTTCAAATATTTACCATAGAATGTGAACCATTTCTGTTTGTATCTTTCCGTTTGTTCCACCTGTAATAATTTGAAAATAATTTTTTGAAAACCTATTTCAACAATTAGACATAGTTGAAGGAGTTTCAATGGGGGGAAACTGCTGAAGTGCTGTGGAGACGGTTGTTGATTAAGCTAAATTTTAAGTTTTAGCATTGAAAGCTTGCTAAAATAAGTTGCTTGAATTAAACTGCTTAATTTTTTTTCTTGTATGCTAAGTTCACTGTTTTCATTCAAAGCTTGCTAAAATTATTTTCCGCCTTCCAAACAGTGCTAAAATATTAACCATCGTTCAATTGTCCCTCTTCTAAATGACTTCCTTAATGGGTAATAACAATCTCGTAACTGATTGACGACACCCGAATGAAGAAGCTATCTACGCGATGAAATAAAAGAACATCACAAGAAACAGCAAAAAGAAAACAAAAACAAATTGAATGATTTTACAAAAATCGATGGAGCGTTAATGAAAGCACTTTACTTGAATGAACGTTCGCCAGAGAAAAGCCCGTCTTCGGAGTGTGGGCAAATCGAAGAAACACAGCGATGCTTTGAAAATATTTTTCGATGATGGGAGAAAAGTTCATTGAGGGATCGGAGTCTCGGTAGGATGGAGCGAAAATCAAGTAATGAGTTTTCTTTCTTTCGATGAAATCTCGCAATTTGTACCAATTTACTTGGGGAACAATTTGCCGCCCCTTCTGGGAGTCGCACAATCAATATCACTTGAAGATTATCATTTGATGAGCTCATTGATGAGCATCAGCATAAAATTTTTAAGCTTTATGGCTTTTAATGTTAACTTGCTAAGTGAAAGACGAACTTTTCGAATGGAATTTTCTCGATGATGCTTTTCATCAGGTTTAATGAACTGCGAAAATGAAATTTCAGCAGATTTTTACTTTACTTTCTAATCGCATTTCTCGCTTGAATGCATCGTTTGCCCTCGTTCTTCCCTTCTTTCGCTCATATTTCTCTCCCGGAATTCTCGTGAGCTCTCAATCGAACATGATAACTCCAAGACACGATCGGGAATGGAAATAAATTACGTTAACAGATGGCGAGAAAGCATACAGTCGATAAAAAGTCGATCATTAAAAAACATCGAAAGCATTAATTTAATGCATTTTGTGTTCGTTTCACGATACCTCGAAACAAAAGGCAAGGAAGAAAAGATGGAGAGTGAAAACAAATGCTGTTCAATCAAGAGTCTCCGATAAGGTGAGGCTTCATTATCGTGCTTTAGTGCTGCATGGCTGGTCGGCCATCCAATAGCATTAATCAACGAAGGAGTTTCCGGCGCTGCCTGATGTTCAACTCAACCATGAAGTGCTCGGAATGCATAAAATTATGTAAATCATAACTCGCTAGCGGTTAAAATTTCATTTTCGTTATCTCAGTTGTGTTCTGCCTCGAGAGGTTCTTGAAACTTCTA
>JPYR01000015.1:127391-141731 GCA_000775305.1 Belgica antarctica
AACCTTAATTGAACGAAGGGAAAGTGAACAACAGCAGTCCACGTTGACGGTAAATAAAAGCGCACAACAGAAACTGTTTGCTCTGTTAAGAAAACTTTTTCCAGATTTTTATGCAAAGCAGCATCGAAAATCTCGTTTGGTAAACAAAAAACTTCCCTGATCTCGTTACGCGCGTTTTGAATGGAACGGTCGATGGCTCTTGTTTGAAAATACTTTAGAAAAATAATCTCGAACGCATTGATGCATTAAATAAACCAAATTCTTTCTTTATCATAATGCAATGCTATTCAAGAACGGAGCGCTAGCTAGAAAAGCTGAATTCGTTTTCTGAATAAATAAAGCAAGTTCAATTGGAAAATTGCAATGCATACATAAGTCTACGATCTGAATTCTTATCCAACTCGTGCAACTCGTGTGTCTTCTCTCAAATATCTGCAGAATTGATCTGAACTCGAAGAATTTCACACAAATCACAACGTCATTGTCGAACAATCGTCTTCTTTGAAGAATCTCGTTCCATTTCTCATCTCTCCGACATTTGTGAATAAAGGAATGAGTTGAGATAAATCATGCGATGCAAGAAAATTAAAAATTAATGATGTGAAGAATGTCTAATTCAATCTCTTCCACGTATTATAAAAAGCCGAGATTCTATTTTGGAAATTTTTCAATTGAAATGTTACGACTGATGGAGAAATGTTCTTCGCTGGATCACGTGTGCAGCTTTATGCGAGTCGAATCCACAATTAGATTCGTTGAAACTTCTTTCGGTAAACGTGTGGGAGCTTTGTATGCTAAATTTGTGTTTATTGAATCTTAATGAATTGAAATCGAATTGAAACTGATTCTGTTATATTTATTTGCAGATTGAATCGTGTCTAACAAACTCTACTAATTAGGTAAGTTTAAACATAAATTTTTTCGGAATTCAAATGATGATTGTGTCGCGCTAACTTATCAGCGTTTTTTTTTATAAACTTAATTAAAATCCACATCACTGCTTCCGAGTTAACAAAAATCCAAAATAACTTTAATCAATCCAGGTACATTACTGCCTTGACCTCTCGTTATCACTTCCAAGAACTCTTAAATTCACTACTAAACCAAACTCTCCCTTACAAATAACAAAGCCGTGATCAACCAAGAAATTTCTCATCGCTCCAAGATCTTTCCTTGTTACGACCAACAACTTAATTACTTCTAAAATAATATTTCAAGAAAGCGGAAAATTAAATTAAAACACGACGATAATTCATCTTTTGTGGAATGAATTATTCTGCTGCGGTTTACTTCTTTCTCTGGCTTTAGTGTCACTGACAGATGTGCTGGAAGGGATTTACGGGAAACGAACGATGCTTGCTTCTACAATCCTTTTAACCCACAAAGACGGAAAATCGTAAATGCTGAAAAAGCTTTTCGCAAAGAGATAAAAAAGGCAAAGGAACGAAGGCGATCTGTAAAGTGAACTTTCTTATATCTTGTGCCCTGTCAGATTCAATTTTCCAGTTGAAATCGGTTTCCTAATTTAATTTGTAAGCCTTCACTTACTTCAGTCCGCCCTTCCAGCAAGATATTAAGCATCTCGGCTGTGAAAATCTCGGGCTTTGGGTTAAGGCGAGCTGAAATCAACCTTATTTAAAAGAGATTTACAGTTTGTTATCTTCCATTTACCCTTTATTATAATTCTGCAACCTTCGCCATACACTCTCGGTGCCGACACAACTGGGCGAAGAAATTTTCATTAAAAATAACTTGCAATATTGAATTAAATTTTGACACTAAGGTTCGCTCGTGATTTGCAATACATTTCTGCAAAAGATTATGAGGAAGCATGACGTGTCTGTCATGACACCATTTGAGACTTTAAAAAACGTTACAAGAAGCACTTAGGCATCTTCTTAGGCAACAGAACCAACAAGTGAAAGTAAACGAAGAAAATTACACCGTCAATCCTACCACTTTTTTTTTGCGATTTTCCCACACTCAGCTTAAGTGAACGTTACAAAACACCGAAAAGCAAGAAACGAACCTTTTCAACATAATGTTTCCTGCTCATGACCAATGCGATGGAAACTGGAGCATTTCTTTCTTGAACACCTACCCATGACAAATAAAAAGGTTTTTGGACTTTAATTAGCTTCTATCGGTCGTGAAGCATCTTGTAGAACGAATTTTTAATGGCGCAGGGAATTTCTCCGTTTTGTAAATGGAGTGATAGCGAAGTCTGCCTTCTGTTCGCTTCTTTCACATTCAAAATTCCGAGCAGCCAACTGCAGAAAGTATAATTTATGTAAATTTAAAAAGTACTTTGAAGATGTAAAAGAAGTTACTCGGTGTTCATGCTGCTATGAGTCAAAACGTTAATTTCGGAATGAAATCAATTTCAAGCACTTTTGCTGCACTTAATATTCATTAAGCTTGATTCATTTTAGACGTCAATTTAATGTGGAAACAGTTTCTGAGGCTTGCGACAGAGTTAGAACTTGAGTTTGGAAAAAAAAGATAAACTTTCCGTTGAAAATTACTTCGTGACTTAACAACTGGATAACCGAAAAGTTTTCGCAAATTACATTTTTTATTTTAATGGATTTTGTATTTGCCTTAAGTTTCTCAAGCTGCAGATTTCGAAAGTTTTTGATGGCAGAAAAAGAGTTCTTAGCGAAAGTATTTTAATCAAACACCAAATATTTGCCTTTTTTCGTTCGCAATAACCAAAATCTCAAGCAAGAGCGTTGTTACTGGAAAAGTTAATGGAAGAGTTTCGGAAGATTGGCAAAGTACATCCGATTCAGCGAACCGTGAAGCCAGAAAATTTGTTGAAGTAGCAGCGCAAAAAAGTTTTTCGTAATAACCCGAACAGAAAAAATTTCTGATTTAATTAATCTTTCAGTCTTTTCAACATAAGCTTCACTTCAACTCTTTGAAACATGTTCTCATTGTATCGTCTAGATAAATCTCTGCAGATTCCGTGGCTGGCAATCCCATAAATTTATCATGCTTCAAATGAATCAGACTTTTGACATAACGAAGTCATTGTTGATGGTGTTGCAGTGTGGGAAAGTAACATTTATGGCGATGCTATAAAGCAATCGCGTTTCTTATTCGTTTTTGAAGATTCTTTACAGCTCGAAAGTTCATCTCAATGACACAAGAGTCGTGCAAATCGTGTCACAAGCTGAACCACTTTTTGCAACGTCACTCGTTCTAAGTTGAAAACAAACCTCGCTTTAAGACCTAACGGTAAAAAGCAAGCAAATAAATTGTGGATCTTTACTTTTAACACAGAAAAACATGAAAAAAGCACGTAGAGACTGAAATTGAAATTCTTTAAATGTATTTTGCATTGTTTTCCCACAGCAACATAAAACGTACAAACAGTGTGGATGAACATGAGTTCCGACAAAAATTTCTAAGAAAATAAAACTGAAAACATTACATAAAATCCAGTCTTGTAACTCTCTCCACAAACCATCCAGTCTTGTAACTCTCTCCACAAACCATCCGACAGCAGCAGAATTATTTTCAATTCATTTTTGCAGTTCATTGTTCCGAGAAAATTCTCAGTTGAAATATTAAAGTGGTGCTAAAATATTTATTAAGCATGTCTCCTTTCGGGTTGCTTTCCTTGCAATTTTAAATATGATCTCAAGAGGGCAGCGCAAAGTTACTTAACATGACACGACACAGAAAATAATTGCCTTCGCTATAAAGTAAGCAACTACACTGTTAGCTCTATATTATTTTTACTGTTTACGCTTCACCACTCACTTTTGCAAGCGAGTTTGCTTCATGTATGGCTGAACATCCAGGAAAATGTGCCGTTGAAAAAAGGATATCCGTAGCTAATGCACTTTCTTTAAGAACATTTCTGACATTGCTTGTACTTAAGAGAAACTTGTAAATATTCAAAATGTATGCGACGTCAAGATTTACAAAAGTTTTTGAAAAGCAGCCGCCTTAAAAATTGAATCCGCTGAGCGCGCTACAAAGTCAAGGCACTATCGTTGCATTTATTATGCTTAACGTCATGGGAATTTTCGTCTTTTGTGATACATGAAATATTAAAATATTTTTCTTGTAAAAGCGTGCTAAGGCGGAGAGTAAATCATAAAGCTACAGGAAACACGTTCAAGAGTTTTATGGGCAAAAGAATAAAACTGACAATTTTGCGCAAACTATGAGACGACGGCTGCAGTGTGGTATGTGGTGTTGGAGTTTTCATAAACTTCAATTGAGACTTGTTTTGAGACAGAAGAAATATCTAGAAGACCTGAAACTTAATACCGTTCTCGAATAAATTTCTTCTCCAAGCGTTCTAAAGCTCGTAAAATGGTAAGCTTGGAATATCACTTTAAGTTTTTACCATAAATATTCTCATAAGCCGACATTAACAAACGACTTTAATTCACACCCCAAAAAAGCCTCGAGTTTTGTAAAAATCGAATTTCACGCGCCATCACACCGCACCGGCGACGAAGCAGTGCTGGTTCGACTGCTTCATAAACTCAAAAGAACACGCAAACTTTTTTGTTGCTGCTTTTGTGCTAGTCATGACGGATTCCGTTGTGTTTTCGCAAACGTGATGGTATTGTTTTTGTTTATGACGCTCTAATGACAACAGTTGCGAAAACAATGCTGACGGTTTGTCGCTGCGGAGAAAAAAGCAGTCAACTTGTTTTCATTCAACTTGTGCTGCCACTTCTTTTGTATGCTACAACGCCTTCATCCGCTCGTTGCGATTTCTTCAGCAGAATGTTATCGACAAGAAGTCGCACATGCATCTTCATTACGGGAGTCGTTAAAAAAATTCCGCTGATAACATCAAAGCCAGATTTAGCGCTTAATCCACACTTCAGGTGACGACGACACCACATCAAACACAGAAAAAGTTGAACAACACCTCACACTAGGGATTGTTTCGGGACGACAGTTGAAAGCGGGAGAGATTTTCCGACCCTTTTAGTACTTCCAAAGTGTTAACACGCCTGACGAAAACATTTTCATATGCTTTTGAACAGAAATTTCATAGCGTGATGATGATTATAAGCGAGACATGCTGAAACGAAATTTTTCATCTCAAACTTTTGATATGTAATCATCAACATGACTCGTGCTAATCCCAACTGGAAACATTTCCTGGCATTAATTTTCCTTCGCATCAGGCGTGTCTGTGATATATTCATTTTCTCAAGGTTTTGAGGTTATAAAACCAACAATTTCAGTGTTTTTGAGGTTATGTTTTATTAATGAAACTTTTTATTATTTTTTTGCGCGTGAACTAATGACTTTTTAATTTTCGCAACACCATCGATGAAGCAACCCTTTGAAAAACACTTTTTTTTATAAAGACTAATGAGATTTCTCAACATTATTTGCTGCGATTAAATATCTTGCTAAGCAGCGATATAGGAAACAACTTGCTAAGCAGCGACGTAGAAAACAACTTAATATCAATTATGTTCAAATAACGCTTCTTAAGAACATTTCTTGCGTCTCTCGAGTATAAATCAACGGAATGCAATTTTCAATTACTCAACAACGGAAACTACGGAACTTCTCCTTGATGCTTCCACCGTTCCGACGAATGCAGTTTTACAGCAATTAATATGAAGTGGATGAGAACGAAAGGCAACTGGAGTTTGCACTCGAAAATTAATGGATTCAAGTTGCTAAGGGAATTACGTGCTTAAGAGAGTTATTGTTGCGACTCTGCCGTTCGCTGTGCTGATTCTCCCATGGATCCATATTGGAGTGTCGTAAATGAAATTGAATCGCTCAATTCTTTCTTCTTTAATATGAAAAGCTACTTGATAGCAGGCGCGATGATTTCACGTTGCTTTAAGATTGAACTTTGTGCTGTTCAAGTCACAAAAGCTTCGGCCAAACGAAGACATTTTGAATCAAACTTTGGCTTCTAATCTTCTCCACAACCATCGATGGTAGCGTGTAGAATATTCTGCGCCATATGGCGAACGAAACACAAATTGAATATCAATGTTGATCAATGATGTATTTTAATATTAAATTTATGCTTGAAAATACTTTTTCATAAGCAAAAGCTTGGGAAGATGTACATTTGAGAAAAGCATTTCTTGGGAAAGTGATTTGTTTTCTGTACTACGATACATCGTTTCAGCAACCCACAAAATTCCGTTCAATTTAAAACCCATCAGTTCTTCTCCACTTCTTTCATCGGCATTCGATTTTCCAGTTCTACCTCTGAAAATATTGAATTCGGTGGCAGAAGTTGTTGGAGCGTTTCGTTTGGAAAACAGACACCGTGTGTGGGAAAAGGTAGGGAAGGCAGAACACAAAGTTTCCTTCTTCGTAAAACTTTCGGCAAAGGAAAAAGTGAAATTGAAAAATGACAAATGCTGTAAAGCGAAGGAAGAAATTGTATAAACGCGGTGGAAACTTTCATTCACTCCACATTTCTACCCTTTTCAACGCTTCGCAAGCATCCATGTCGGGGAAGTATTTGTCTGAATGATAAATTCTTACGAACATTTGTTTGTTTTACGTTGCGTTCATATTTGTTTGTTGTCTGCGAGCGAGTGAAATTACTCCGCAAAATTTATTTCTTTCCATCAACGTCACATATTCCCATATGTTAATCATCCCGGAGCCCTTAAAGTGCCTCCAGACACGCTCGCTTCTTTTTCTCACGCTTGCTGCCAAAAAACACCCGAGAGGTGAAGTTTGAAGGAAGATGTTTACAAGATGTGTCGAGAGCTTTATGAAGCATATTCTTCAAAACTCACCGTCTGCCACTCAATATTTGTCAAACTTTCTTCCGTTCTTCATCATTCCTGGCGTCGGAGCCATCAACATGTGTATTCGACAAATTAAAAACGTGAAAAACGTTATGAAAACATGCTTGATGAATGGAAACTCTTCGAGGAATTCATCTTCGAGCGAACAAATAAATGTTTCTAGATAAATTTTACTCAAATGCCTTCCGCAAGGCCGCCTATTTGGGCAAAGGTACAGCAGCAAAATGTTTGTTTACGAGTCCATTTACCGACATTAAAAAATAAATTCTCGCCCATCCCTTAAGCCGCTGTGCTCTACATAGCAATTCGGGGGGATTTCCTTTGTCGGAAAAGGTAGCGCCGAAGAATGTTTTGGCCCAAATTAAAAAAGATGGAAGGAAAATAATTTTTCAATTATGAAAGTCATGAAAATTCTCTCCGTTTTAATTTCCCTAATGCCCATTATTAACAGCTGAGTGGTGAACTCGACGCGAACATTTTCGCAAAATTGTTTTCCACCTGCGAACAATCATCCTCGAAGATCCGCGGTGGAATCGTTAAATAAATTATTAATATTTTGATTTGCATAATTAATTAAATGTTTAACGCTTTTTCTTCTTTGCCCTTACCAGGAATCTCAGCGATGCTCAATTGATGTAAATTGAAATTGAATTCAAAATGAGAATCTCAACGAACCCAACCATGATTTTACCTTTGATGCTACTTGCGACGCTCGCCAGCTCGCAATTAACCGACGACCGGCGACAAAAGCCGCTGTCTTGTCCGGCCACGACTCAATGCGAATGCATCGAGTACAGCGACCTGGAGATACAGTGCCCACGATTCGAGCCACAACACGTCTTCGTTCGAATCCAACCCAACAATTACGTGCACTTCGAGTGCCAGAACATGACCAAAAAAGAGTACGAAATGCTGCCCGAGGTGCATTTGGGAGAAATTCGATTTTTGCAGTTTTCCAAATGCCCACTTCCGAGTGGAAAATCCATCGCAACGTATCTGAAAAATATTCACATCGAACGGATTCGATCGTTCCAGTTTGTCAGCAACGGCGCAAACCAAGATATCAAAATCGAAGCTCAGCACTTCCAGAACCTGAGTCAAATCGAGAAGTTTGACTTGCGCGGCATGGAAAATGAAATCAGCGAACTTCCGGCGAACGTCTTTCAAGGCATGGAAAAGTTGTCGTGGGTGAGAATCAGAGTCGCAAACATTCATCTCCCTGTGGACTTGTTCGTGCCACTCGTCAATCTCGAATTTCTTGAACTCGGGCACAACAAACTGCGGTCCCTCGAGTCCGGCTTGCTGCGCAATCAAAAGAAGCTTCGCGTATTGAATCTCTGGGGAAATGCACTGCGTAACCTGACCAAAGACTCGTTCTTGGGGTTAAACTCGGTCACTGAACTCGACCTGAGTTCAAACGGATTGGAATCACTCGAGTCGGATGTTTTCCATCATTTGACCAGTCTCACTGACATCAATTTGAGTGCCAATCACTTCTCGACACTGCCTGAAGGGCTTTTTGCCAATAATCCTAAGCTGAGAAACTTTAGAATGCTGGAAAACCGAATGCCACTCGAAACTCTTCCCAACGACCTTCTCGCAAATTTGACTGAACTCGACACCGTTGCAATCAAGTGCGAATTGAAAAGAATACCGGAAGGCATTTTCTCGGGATCGCCGAAGATTGAAAACTTGAGTCTCCAGAACAACGCGCTAGACGCACTTCCGAAAGATCTACTGAAGGATCAGAAAAATCTAATGAAACTGGATCTGAGCGGGAACGCAATCACTGAAATCGACGACGAGTTCTTCCTGGGTTTGAAAAAACTTCAGGAACTGAAGCTGTCAAGAAATCGTCTCGAGAATATTTCAACGTAAGTCAAGAAACTGCCATTTAAGGTTCTCAGAAATAAATTTATTGTTTACTTCCACAGCCAACTTCTCAGGCCGCTCGAGAATCTCGTCAATCTGTTCTTGGACAACAACCAAATCACAAACATCGAATCAATGGCTTTCAACGGGCTGAAATCCGTTCAGCTGATTCATCTTCAAAACAATCTCATCACACTTAGCGGCTTCATGGTGCTGGATCAATTCATTACGAAATCTTCACCGTTCCAAAATCTTAATCTGTTGCAAGAACTGAATCTTTCGAACAACTCCATCGTCTCCGTGTTTGAAGACTTCACGCTGAGTTCCTTGAAAGCGTTGGACTTGAGTCACAACAAGATCTCCAGGTTGACTTTACAAGACTTGCAGGCATTCAGCTCCGAAAACTTGAGAATCGACTTTTCTTATAATCAAATCACTGAGTTCAACTTCCGACCAAGTGGAGATCCAGTACCAATGACTATTGTTCTCGAGAACAATCCATTTATTTGTGACTGCCACATCTTAGACTTTGTTAAGTTCTTAACAACACGAACCGAGAAGGCGAGCAAATACGACATCGTTATCGGAGACTTGACCTGCACAAAGCCGGAGAATCTGGAAGGCACAAAAGTGAACAAGATTGTTGCAAAAGACTTGCTTTGCTCTCTCGACAGTGAAGGAACGTCCCTTAAGGCCTGCCCAGGTGACTGCAAGTGCATGCTTCGACCTGCTGACGCTTATCTGATGATAGAGTGTAATTCCAACGTGAACTTTGAAGATCTCCCGATCGCATCAGCTAGACATTACAACCAAACCGAGCTTAAAATCGAAAACTACAACTTGACTATGCTTCCAGTCAGAAGGTCACGTGGTTACAACGAAGTCACAAATCTGCTTGTCAGTGGCAACGAAATCTCGGAGATAAGCGTCGAAAACCTTCCGCCAAACATTCGCGTGCTGGAGTTGAACAACAACAAACTCACATCGTTGAACCAGTCTGCAATTGACTTCTTAAGCAATAGCACATCACTTAAAGAACTGAAACTTTCCGGCAACCCATGGAACTGCAAGTGCGAGAACAACAAGTTCATGAAATTTGCGCAGTCAAATGCCAAAAACATTTCCGACTACTACAACATGAAATGCTTTGACGGGCGTTCCTTTGATGACCTCAACATTGGCGATCTCTGCTCCGGCATCGACACTTTCATCATCATTATTAGTTGCATCACAGCCGTCATGGGACTTGTTCTTGGTGGACTCGCCGCTCTGTACTACAAATACCAAAAGCAAATCAAGATGTGGCTGTACTCACACAACACGTTTTTGTGGTTCGTCACTGAAGAAGAATTAGACAAGGTTTGTTAAACTTATTAGCTGCGATGATGAAAAAAATTTAAAAATTTTCACCAATTAGGATAAGCGCTACGATGCCTTCGTCAGCTATTCGCACCGCGATCAAGACTTTGTTGCTGACTATCTCTTGCCAGAGCTCGAAAACGGCACGATTCCATACAAGCTGTGCGTTCACGAACGTGACTGGTCGCCCGGTCTTGAAATTAGCAGTAAGTTCAAAAATAAGCAAGTCATTGCGCAAATTCCTAACTCCAATATTTGCTTTTCAACAGCTCAAATCTCCAACTCGGTGAACGACGCGAAGCGTACCATCATCGTGATGTCACCGAACTATTTGCAGTCCAACTGGGCGCAGTGGGAGTTCCGCGTAGCACAATCGCATGCTGCAACCGAAAAGCGATCACGCATCATCGTCATCTTGTACGGCGACATAGGAGACATTAACAAATTGGAGCCAGACATCAGAGACTACTTGAAGTTAAATACCTACGTCAAATGGGGCGACAAATGGTTCTGGGAAAAGTTGAAATATGCCATGCCGCATTGCAAATCGAGCGAAAGAGTAGAGAAGACAAAAGGACTCATGAAGACAGCGATGAAAAGCTCTGTCGATGACAAATTGGAGTTAATCAAACCCATATCAATGACACCGCCCCAACTCACAACGCCGCCAGCCGAACATGTTGCTAATCCTTTGATTACGACGCTTAACGCCAGAAACACCGCTCTAAACGGCTCAGCACATAACGGTTTGAATGGGCACGTCAATGGGGCCTTCATTATCAACACAAGCTCACGTCAAAGTGATGTCTGATACAAGAGAATTATTTAGTTGCCTTAAAAACTTTCGTTTCAAGGATATTTATCTTGTCCCCCAAGTTTGTAAATTAATAGAGTCTCATCAATTAACAGCAAATAAGAATCATCATCTGATGTCTAAGTCTAGGCGAAGAGCGAAAAAGAAAGAAAAAAAAAGGAAAACTTAATTAATGCCCAATTCGTTTCAAGATTTTTAATTAAAAATGTGATATATTGACGAGAAGTAAAATATGAATAAAATGTAATTAACTTAATGAGAGAAACCCTTGAAAATTTTTCTTCCTTCTCTAATTAATTTCTTTTCTCTGCTTTAATGTCTACAAAGTTTCCTTTTCTTTTTAACAACGAATCGGATCTCTGAAGGGAAACGTAGCTTTCTCGTGTTTTCCTACGCAAAGCAATGTTCTATGGCAGAACCGTTCGTTCAATGCGTCACTTTCGTCGCAAAAAGCATCTGGCTATGCAATTTCAAGATCGTAAACATCATATCACAGCTTGCGACTTTCAAATCAAGACTTGATTGTTCAAGACTATTTGATTTTCCCCATGACGCATTGTCTGAACATCTCCGGATTGAAATTTGTTTGTCAGTGGAGAAACAAATTAATGTTAACAATCTAACTCACTTGTCAGAGCCTTTCGCTGAGCGAAAACAAACTGCGTTTGAAAGATTTCGCTCGCTTGCGACAAGACAAAGAACACTTCGAGACTAATTACAATCGGAAGTTTAAGGGAAGAAACTTAATGCACTGAGACGGAAAAAGTTGTAAGCTTCAAAAGAAAGAAACAAACCTCATTTTATAATTTTAATTATTTAATTTAATTAAATGAAATTCCCTCGTTCAGATGAGTGAAAGAAAAAAACTCCGCAATTTGGAAAAGAAAACTTGCTTTGACTGATGTGAATCGCAGAAGGGAAAAAGTTTTGTTTAATGATATTCAAGCAGCTTTTTTCCACAACGAGACTTTTAATTAAGTTTTCTCACCCGCTTCATGTAAATTCTCATTAAGATCTGCAAGAAACTACTTAAAGGCACATTGTATTGCGCCAGACAGCGCGAGAATTCCAGATACATGAGACACTCAGCTTTTTCGAGAGCGCAAGGATTTAATTGCATTTTTATTCAATTATGATTAAGTGAGGCAGCAACTGGAGACGAGTGAAGATTTCTTATCTCGTTTGAAAGCGTTCAAGTTGCTAAGCGAGAGAGAGTGAGAAATGATAATAATTTAATTTAAAATACATTATGTTTGTTTTAGCAATAAGTAGAGTTGAATAGCTATTATTAAAGTTTAGTTAAAGATCTGTGTACATAAAGAAGCTCTTAGCTTTTGTTGGGATGAAGATTAGGGAGAGTAATGCCAGAGGGGTCGATGGTTGTGTCGCCTTTGAATAAAGTTTGCTGAAAGTTTGCCCAAAGTCATTTTGAGGTTATAAACTTGAACACAAAAGGGCAGCTTAAGTGATAGCTTGGATTCTAAAGCGACAAAACTTTTGAACGCCCCGAAGTTGCGTTTGCATGTAAATTAGGTTTATAAGAAAGTTTTCCCATCAGCACAACTTCCAGCGATAGCCTTCTTGCTATTATTTTACCCGAAACGATATTATTTGATTTTTGTAGCATACATTTTCCCGTTCGTCCCTCGAAAGTTTACTCAATTTAACTTTTATTCTGTCTTTGTGTAAACAGGCAAGATTTTATACAAAAATATTTCTTCTGTTTGTTTAAAAACAATATTTTGAATAAAAAATGAGTAAATAAAACGACTCCGCATTTTTCACTGCTCCAGATTTCCGTCAAAATGACTGACAATCCGACGATATTCCAGATTTGCTGCAGTATTTGCACAATTTCTGCATGCACTCGAAATCATTGGCAAATCCATCCCCACTTTAGATGAGTATTTTGAACTTTTTCGTTGGCTTTTTTAACAATCGATGAAAAGTTATTTGCTAGAAGAAAATCTGAAAACAACTCGTTGTGTAAAACTTTTTCATTCGCTAAAAACTTTTGCAATATCAAGCAGCATTCAACAGAGCAATGAAAGCGTCAGTCGTTGTGATCGGGAAACTTTTTCATCGTTCTAGGGGAAAAGTTTATGTGCGACTGAGATATAAAGTTGATGTGATTTAATTAGTCACTGTTTCTTCGTCGTGGTGGCACTAATGAGACTCGCGGGTGTTCGAAGCATCTCAGAAATTGAAAATTAGCTTAGGTTTGTGGCGCTGCAAAAACAATGGATTGTTTCTGATGATTCTCAAATCGTTTCCGACGAGCATGATTGAAGCACAGTTGAAAATAATCAATCAATTTTCATTTTTCAATTAACGTAAAAGCTTTTTTTAAATAATTCCTGACGAGCCGCAGAGTCGAGGAATGTTAAGAAATTGATTGAGAAACCGCAAATAAACCTCGCTTCGTTTCGTTTTATAATTTTCGGGTCGATGATAATTATCGTTACAGGTATTGAACAGCAAGAAGTTATTCACGGTCTCAGCGAAACATAATGGGATGAAAAGTTTTTCCATTATTGACCAGAAATTCATTACTTACGCTTTGAAAATATGAGTTTAAGTGATTACGCTGAAGTCGGCTGAAGCTTTGACTCATGGTTTAAGACGAAAATGTTAAAGAATTAATTTCTCAGATTTTTTATTCCACCGAAAACTAATCGCTTTTGCTTCATAACTCCAAGCGCAACCAAATCGTGCAACATTTTGCAGCCTTAAACTTTGCTAAGCACCGATGAAGTCATCGAAAGTGAATTATTCGTTGTTCCGTTTCGCTTCCAAATTAAACGTGTCAGTATGTTGAAGGCATCATTATATAACCTCGTGTTACTTTCTCTAGACGCAAACAAACAATCATCAGCCTTAAATGGTGAAGAAAATGATACAAAAGCAACTTCTGCTTGATAAAAATCTTGTCGTTCTTCTCGGCCAACGTGAAACATCAACTCGTTCTCAGTTCATAAATTTCATGAAGCATCTAATGGATCGTAATTAAAATTTAAAAGTGTCACGTCAAGCGAGAAAACGAAGGTTGAAGAATGGATAATCCATCGATGATGGTTGACATTGAACAAGAAATTTATTTTTACTTCTGAAATTCCACATTCAAGTTGGTGGGCACAAACAACTCGATGAAAACAACGAAATTTATTGAAAAGTCTCACATTAAGTTTAAGGCACGAATCACTTAAGAATAGAAAAAATTATTCACGAGCTAATCTGACCCCTGCGACTGACACCTTGACAAATCCCCGAAACGACGTAGAAGAACTTTGAAGAAGAGATCAAGCATCATTGTCGTCCATAAAGCCACTTCTCAGAAAATTTCATCAAGCCAATTAAAATTACTTCGGCTTTCTATCACGTTTATCACCTTCTTCTTCGACACGAACTCATAATGTACTAGTTGAGCGATACCACGCGAAGAATTTTAATCAAGAAGAATTCAATTTTCTGTATCGTCTCAATGAATAACTCTCGCTTGTTTTTTGTTCGTCTTCGCATCAG
>JPYR01000015.1:152516-169350 GCA_000775305.1 Belgica antarctica
GATGGTGAAGTAAAGAAGGTGCTGACCTTCCAGAAGGAACTGCCTAAAAAGGCCAGCGAAACAAAGCCAATCGAGAAAGTGAAGTCTCAGACGATTGTCATTGCACCAACATCGACCACCACGACTACAACACTAGCCAAACCCATTCTTTCGTCATCGGGACCGCTTGAGAACGTCCACGCGTCTCGCAAATCCCAGCGCCACTCAAAATATCGTGATGTGTCTGTCGAGTACGAGATTAGCTACGATGATAATGACGGGAACCAATCGCCACGTGGGTTCATATCGAGTTTCAATCAGTTGACATCGCAAATGCCACCCACAGCTACAATCACAACAACGGCCAAAAAGCAGCCGTCACCGAAGCCGACGAAAACCCAATCCTTGAAGGACGGACGGACACAGCAGGACGTGGTCAATGGCAAATCTGATGATAAGACTGCAAAACACTCCGACATAGAGCTTGAATTAGACGACTTAGCTATCGACGTAGTCAATAAAAAGAAGTGGAGAAGAAGTAAGCAACACTGGGTGTTTCTCAAGGGTGTACTCTAAGATTTCAGCGCGTTTGCTTCGTTTCGTTCCAGGGCAAAGCAGTCGATGTTCAGACGATGCTGTTATTTATCCATCTTCAAGTGGACTTCAGCACTGCATTCTCAGCAGGCCACCCAATAAGCCAATGTGAGTCTTTTTTTTTGTCTGCCCTTTCAAAAGACGCAGATTTGATGGGCGCTGCCGTTCCTTTCTGTGCCACATGAAAAGTTTTACATTATGGAAAGCAAAGTTTTTAATTTATAAAAAGCGCTGACGACGGAGTTTCTTTTCGGTGCTGGTTTGCTACAGATATTGTATGGAATCGTCAGCCTGAGAAATTGAAATACAAACTGCAGAGAATGAACAGGAAAAAGAGCTTTAATGGACGGACGGAATTGGGTCACAGAAGCGGGAAAAGCTTCGTGTTACAGGCAGTGATGACGAACTTTCCATTATGTGGCGGCTTCACGTCGCAACACAGCTCGTGATTTGCAATAACGATGACACCTTCATAATGAAAAGCAATCAGAGTAATCTACACAGAGATTACCTTGACTGAAAATCCTTGAGAATCCTTGAGAGTGGGTTTGTTTGATGTTTAATGATGATAGCAAGCTGGAAGCAAGTGACGTCACGAAGCTTTCAACGGGTTTTCAGTGAAGAAGAACTTGATGTGGTTTTCATGTTACCTTTGTGTTTCAATTTTCTTTTCAAGTTGTGTCTGCCATTGAACAGCTTTTGTTCTTTTGTATGCAAAAGCTTTGGGAGTTTTTGTGGAAAACCTTTCACTGAAGCTTTCATCTGAAGATTACTCAATTTTAATCTGAAACTTTCTGTTAGGGCTAAAAACTGATGGACGCGCCCTACCAATTTATTAATTTCAATGACGCTCCTTCATGAAGCTTTCAAATAGCTTTCGCTGCTAAAGCTTATGATCTGCCATAAAACAAAGATCAAAGGCCTTTTCCCCGTTCAAGCCTGCTGCTAACCGAGTCACGAAGTCGTGGTGCGACAGAATGTGTCTAGTGTTCAACGAACACCTTCTTCCACCTACTGAACCAGGCTTTGTAGGAGATTTCTTTTGTTTTTGCGCAAAACATTTCACTTTGATCATCATGCGTGTGATAATTCCTCAAGAAAGCTTGAAATTGTTCAAAGGGAACTTTGTATAGCTTGAAAGTTGCTGTTTTCTTCTTGCGTTGAAGTGAGTTGAAGTGTTTTCACGACAAATAACTTGATTACCATCTCATTCACAGTCAAATCGACTACGATCCCGGCTTCAGCATGTACGACGTATCGCTGCAAATCGAGTCGGAGTTTAATGGAGATATAAAATCAATAGTGCCTGCGGAACACAAAAAGCATAAACACAAGTGAGTTACCCAGCTTCTCAGCACTGCAAGAAGCGTTTATCGAGTGACGAACAATCTCTCGTCGGAGAACTCGCAAATAGAATTGACACATTTCCCTTGTTTGCCCCTTTGATGTATCGACTTAGACACATGCATCACGATCACGAGCGCTGCAAAGAGCGAAGACGAAGGAAGAAACGGAAAATACTCGTTCACAACTTGGATGATAAAAGTCTCAAGGTGCGAAAACAAAAAGATACGGGATTCTCCCGTCACGGAGAAGAAAAGTTAACGCGATTTGTCATTCCGCCCACGCAAACTAGGTAATCGATCCCGATGAGCTGCCGCAACGTGCAAAGTTCACCATCATCGCCACTGCATGTCTTCTGCTGATAATGTGTCTGCTGCTGGTCGGAATCACCCTGCGGATGGCACCTCTGATTGACGACATGGGTGAGTGATTTTCTCGGTCTGCCTACGTGATTGCAATTTGCCTATTCATATGCTGATCCCGTCGTAATGACCGCTTTCGTACGATGCGGAGATGAAAAGACTTTGTTTCGATGTTTGCGCCCACCGCTATTTTATTCATGGCCTTGGGCTGTTTTTTCCATTTTTCTCTTCATTCATCTTATCCTGTCTTATCAAACTCGAAGATTGCCTTCTTTCCCATGCCATCTGCCCCGGTATTTGTTTACAGTTTAAATGCGGTCTGGTTTGATGGGAAATTGAAAGAAAATCCTCAACGTCTACGGCAACCACAGTGGAAGACATGAACCACCCCAGCCGAAGGGCTAAAAACAAAAGAATATTGCAAAAATATGAAATATCCAATGAATTATTCAGGGCACGGTGATATGTATGTAAGCTATCTTAAAGTTTCTTGTATTTCAAACGAATCTTTTCATTTGACGAAGTTTTTTCTTCTCTATTGTCAACTTTATACAATTTTCCTAAAGCGACAGTTTGAAAAGTAAAGGAAAGATGAAGAAAAAACAGAAATGCCTGTGACGAAGAAAAGCCAGATGATGAACGTGCCAAAAAAGAATGCTACGTGCCATGTTTAATATATTATTAAGAGTCAGGAGAGAGTCGAAGCTTAACGAAAATGTTTTCTTAAATTTACATAAAGATGGAAGATGAGAAAATTCCATTCAAATTCAATTTCGCTACTAAGATAAACATAGAAGCAGAAGAAAACTTTTTTCTCGAATCATTTCGGAATCATTTCTGAGAATTCTTCGTCCACGAGCTTTCAGATCGAGTAATTTTATAGGTCATTTCCACTAAATTCCAATGTTTTCTTGATGCGATGTTTGCTTTTCAACATGCTTTTCCGATGTTTTATTAAAAGCTCCTGACTGATCAATGTTTACAATAAGAGTCCAATGTTTCAATGTTTTTGGAAAACATTGAAAGCTTTTCAGAAGCTTGCGCAATTAAAAATTGAGAGAAAGTCTATCAGCATCCCTGTGCACATGTCTTGTGAGATAAACATCATTTAATCGTCAGAGACGCGGCGGAAGCTGCCGGAACAGGACGTTATCGAGCTTCGCTTATCGGCAATATCAATAATTTCTATCGTATTCTTATTCAAACTTCAGTTTTTAAAGCTCGCATGGAAAAATCTTCTGATCTGGAATCAAGAACATGATCACAAGTTTCAAATTAGCTCGAACGAGTTCCATTCTAATCCGAACCATTGAGACCTGCTTAATTAAAATAGTAATTTTCTACAGCTTCATAGCCTTGAACTCTTTCACCTAAGCATACCTGTTTGCCTGCACCATTAAAGTCTGCCACCACCTGTTCTGACGTTACTTATAATTTCAATGATTAAAAATGAACAATTTTAATAACCCACAATTGCGTTCGCTCGAGAAAACCAAAAAAATAAAAACATTAAATAGCTCGAAGCAATTTATGATGTAAAAATATAAAAAGAAACACTAAAACCACTAAGTCGGGATGGAAGTACTTAAAGCAAAGCGAAGAAAAATTGGAAAGATCGGCTTCTGTTTAACGTTTAATGTTTTCTTCGCAGCGCTGCATTCAATTATTTTCTTACTTACTTTGCGCCTTTCTCCTTGAAGCGCTTTTACGTTTTGCGCGAAAAAAAAGACTTTGATAGCTTTTGTCGTGGCTTACATCTTTTCCAACGTCTGTTTACAAGCTTTTGAACACAAATAGCTGTTAATGGTGATTCTGGAGAGACATTCTGGCGCACGATCGTGAAATTAATTAAAATCACGTACGTAAAATTTAATCTAAACTCCTTTATTTATTCAAGCCATACTTTGAGAAATCAATTAATATTCAAAGTTTTTGCTACTTCATTTGTTTGAGTTCTCGGTAACCTAATTAGGACCTTCAAACAAGCTTCCAAAGCTTCACAATATATTCTAAGCGTATGAAATAGCGAGATAAAGAATGTTGATATGTGAAGCGATGCCGGTATGAGGGAAAATGTCAACAATCAATGATTATAATCTTCGAATAAGCAGATTGTCGTTGATTTGATCTGCCAAGCCTTTGTCTTCCTTATCCAACTTCCGTTGTGCTGCTTCAAACAATAATTTTGAGATTAAAGCTATCGCCGAAGAGATCTCTGATCCCAAAAATCGAAAAAGCGACGGTTCAGCTTTTTCCATGCAGCCACTCTCAGTTGGTTATGATGACGCAGGAACTGTCTCAGCATTGAATCCCTTGTTTGATCAATCTCCGACATGTTTGTCCTTTCCTAATTGACAAAAAAATCTGTAAACGCCTGTGCCATGAACAATTAGGCAACAAAAACTTTCTGCAAAGTTTACTTTATTTAAATTTAGCATCCACGTGCGTTTGTGGTGTGAAAATTTAATCAGCACTTCAGCCAATGTGTTATCAAGGGAAATCGAATAATTTTGTAAGGAACGTGAGGGTTGCTACGTGTAGCCGTTTGAACTGTTGATTTCGGGGTTACGCGTAGATATACTTGGCAACTTTTTGGCTTAAATGGTCTTGCCCCAGATGCGTTTTAAGAAAATTGAGTGGTTCAATTGATTAAAATATTTAACAGCAAGCGCTAAAGTGGAGCTGAAGTGTCAAATAATTTATAACTTGAAGTTATTCAGCCGAACTAGTAGATTCACGAATATTTTCTTGGTGGTATCATTTGCATATTGTTTACAGTCATTGGTACGAGTTTTATTAAAATTCAAATTGATTCATGATTGAAAAACGTATTCAGATACATAGTGCTACGATTTAAAGTGATTATGAGAGACAACTTGATTGCTTTCTGTGCACGTTTTACTACAAAAATGATTTTGCAGATTTTAAACGTGTTTTGATTTAATTCTTCCCGCTTCAGTTTATTCTTTGATTTTTATTTCTTCTTTGTTTAAACTTCCACAAAAAGCTTCTTTTAAAACTTTTTAAGGTCATTGAAATTATTTTTGTTAAATCCATTATGCGAAGCTTTCCATGAAAACCAAAACAGCAGAAACTTTTAATTGCAAGTTAAATCCTTGAATATTTCTCGCCAAAACTCGAAAGCCTCCCAATGACAGATTCGCCGTTGGAAGCGAAAGCAAATGAGCCTGAAATCCTTGTTGATTTATTCTCAGACGGCGAAGAAGGATGTGAACGCCACCGTCACAGACAGATGATTTACTTGAAGGCATTTTTCAAAGTTTATGGATCAACGAGCTCGTTGAAATGAAAATAAAAGTCTTGGGAAAGTTCATCTCGACGATGTCTTTACGTTTCTCTTCAGCAACTTGTGACATTTCAGTTCATTTTTGATATTTTTCCATCGTAAATAAACTTTTTGTACCAAATTTCCATTTGAAAACGAGTTTGAATCCTCCAGCAAATATCACCGACCATTAAATCGAAGCGGAAACACACAAAATCGCGATCCGATTGCTGATCAGCAATCCGAAGCCAATTTTACTCTCGCCCCGAATCGAATGTCAAATGCCTTTTTATTGACACACATAAAGCATTATCGCTCTGTAAAAATGTTCCCACACCTCGGAACAGCTACTGTCAACAGCCCGCCGTACTTTTTGCCAATCTGACTAGCGACGAGGTTATTAGCGACTGAAGAAGCGATAGCAATTTCGGATATTTAATTATCACGACAAATGATGATGTTTATTAATGTTACATTTGCCACTTCAGCACTTCCCCGTCGCTCCGGGGCGAGAACACAATCGGAGACAAATTAAGATTGAAAGATTCTCCAGTAGAGACGGGAAAACACTTTTTATCCGCCGAATCTCTGTCAACATGACACTTGGTATGCGGAGAATCGCTTTTTGTCATCATTAGAACGTAGATGAAAATTTATTTTGTGTTATTCGTGCGAGATCAAGAAGAACCAAAGAAGAATCGAATTTAATAGAAATCTAACGAAACTCATTTCTGCAGGGCTGTTTTAGTAAGATAAATTTTTGTAATTATGTACAAACTTTTTCGGCTTTGGCTGATTGCCTTTCACAAAGAACATCCGCTTATCAAAACAATTCACAAGAAAAAGAAACTTTTTTCTAAGAACTTCTTTTGACACTGTAATTGAAGACAAATTCACGCTTGGGATGTTGATCACAAAATGCGACTTCCTTTGAACGGTGAAGTGAAAATGAATCGACAAATTTCCAGCGAGTGCGGGCGGCAACGCTTGTGCCATTAAAAAAGGATGAAAAATAACATCTCAAGTCATAATAAAACGTTCTCTCTGCACAACACTCGTCGTTCTCGTCTTTCATGTCGTGATCCCAAGCATCAATCAATTTAAATTGCGTGAAGAATGTCATGGCGTATCTAACCTAGATCATTTCACATTCAGCACACATGTTTGCATACATCCTTTAGCACTTTTTCTTCCACTCTCGCAAAGTTCCTTACACTTTCAAGTCTTAAAGGGTTACATAATGGAAAGCGTTAACCAATTTGTTGATGCGTCATAAAATTGAAAAACTTTTTTTTGCGCTTCTCTATTTTCGACACGTTGACACCGTTTGAGTGACGAAGGCTGTGGAAAAGATTGTTTCGGCAGTTTGTGATTTAAATTTAATTAGATTTCAGAAATGATCGTCGAATATTCATGGCAACGAGTGGATTTTGGGCAAAGCTATGTGAATATTTTTAAATTTTTTGAATCGTGAAGCACGGCCGGAAAGTAATTCTGCCCAAAAAGCACAAATCTACCGTCTTCCATCCCAGTTCAGCATTTCAGAACATGAATAATGAGTTAATGCTGTAAAACCCTTTATAATTCAAATTAAAACGCGGCAGATCTGATAATGAATTTTCTCTCCCACTTCATTTCTGCAAAAGCTTCGCAAAGCTTCTTCTCGAAGAAGAAACGAAATTAATTTAAACAAGTTCGCCTAATTAAAATATTTACTTTTATCGACTGGATAAGTTTCACAGGGAATTCGGTTATTTTATTTGCAAAAGGTTTCGCTCAGAATTTTTGCATCAAAATTCCATCATCGATGTATGAATTCCCCATCCGAAGTTGTTGCATGTGGTTACTGCAGCGACGTCTACATCGACTTTTTATCATTTGACGATTAGCATTGTTTAGAGGATTTTGCAGGCAATTTATGGCATCGCTAGCAGAGATTTATTTTTCCCACAGAAGTTTATGTGGAGGCATAAATAACTAGGCTCTTGTTACAAAAGGGAAACTGGAAAGAAGAGATTATGTTATCATCGAGAATGATAAGTAAAAAAGGCAAGCTTTTTCATCTCTTTTGTGCGTGGGACAATTGGCATCCGGTTCGGTGATACTTTGGTCTATTTTCTCTCGTACAAAGTTCCGTTCCTGGAAAGCCTTCACAGACTTTAAAGCTATCTGTTTTAAGACTATGAAGTGATGCATTTTGAGGTTATGCTCCGTGACATGCTATATTCATATCTTAAGTGTTAAAACATTTAATACGGACTTGGAAAGTTTTTGCTTTCAGTTATAAAGTTGAAATCCCTGAGTTTCGAGGTTATTTTCAAGTCCACAGCTATGATTTGCATTAACCTGAACCTAAACCGATGGATTTCCAGGACATGTTCAAGTTTCTGCATTTCAAGATACCTTAATCCGATCTAAATTTACAACAAAAGGGACTTTCCGTATGCCCCAAGCGAAGCTTCACTAGCAGTAGTTTTTTTGTTTAACTTTAGTTTTATGTTCAGTTTAATTGTATATAGTTCTCATTCAAGATAACAATAATTTATAGAGCTACAAGAGCGAAGCCGGTAACCTTTAATTATCGTCCTTCATCATTAAACAAGCTATTTAGATTCATTTGCGTTCAACAAAGCCGCAAAAAGCGGTGCGAAAGATAATCAAGAGATAAAAAGTCGACTTAATAGAATTTATTTTTTCCTATCTGTCGATGCAAATAATTTATGGTTTATTTACAATCGAGAACGATTCAAATTGCCTAATAAATTTGCCATCACGTGTGTGTGCTGGGAACAGAGTGCAGCACAGGATGTTTGCTTCTCTTTAAATTCACAACACGTGCTTCAAATTTCTTACCGTAAAAGTTTTCAACTTTTCTTCTTCGTACATCGAAACGACGCCGCAATGGAACCAGAATGGATTTATCCCCATTTCTGCTTCGATCACCGCTTTCTTCTTTGTGAAAAAACTTTCAATATAAATCACGAGGTATGAGACTCATTTCTCCCCTTTCACATTTTTTTGATCGGAGAATCAAAATCAGATTTTGCAGTAATTCAAGTCACAATAATAACTCAATGGAGCAGATGGAGGAGTAGACAAGCTGCTTTTGTGCACGGGTGTCTTTATCGAATTTATGAGCCACAACGGAGTTCATCTAGTGCACCTGTACGGTTTAACATTTTTGTCGAGCCATTTGGGCAGGATGTTCGGTTTACGGTGTTAAGGACCGTCAATAAATTACGTCGATCGATTCTTGGGCTGTTAACCTCTCGAGCACTGACAGACGACGTTGTCAGTTGCTAAACGACCAACAATAAAGTTTGGCAAAGGTCCTATGAACTTAGGGTTTGCAGCCCATACCCGCGCTAAGGCTTGTTCCCCAAATGTTACTTCAATGTTCACTTCAAGCACAAAGGACTTCTGAGAGTGTCCCAAATTTGCGACGAGTTCTGACAAATTAAAAAGGCAGATATCGCTGTCGGCTGACATTTTGCACGGGTTTGTGACTGGTTCATGTGATTCAAGGAATTTTCAAGTCTGCTTTGGAAACTCCACAAGAAAAGTTCAAAGTTAAAGCTTAAAGTGAAAGTTAATTTAAGAAACTTCTAAGCACCTAAGAGTTGTGTTCAAGACATTTCAAAACTTTAAAATATCTCTTCGAAGCAATTTTACATAAACTTAGAACCATTCATAATAGTTAACAGCTGTAAAATAAAACCTTGTGTTCGACACCGAAGGAAGTCGGATGTCACTTTTCATTTCCTTTTCCATTTTTCTTTGAAACTGTTCAACGGAAGCTTCGTTTTTATTCAGGAATTCCATGCCGCCCGGCTTGACAATGAGAGAGTGAGAAGCAGGGTTAAATGTCGTCTGATCTGGCCTTGTCATGCAACCGTACTTGCGAACACCTCTGCCATTACCGATTTACATGTCTCACGTGAAAAGTAAAGCCATTTTAAATTTAACAGCGAGAACTCGTAAAATGCTAGTCGTAAACTGTTAAAGGAGGTTGCTGACGAAGTGAAACTGCCAACACAGTGCATAAACATAAAAGCGAGCGAACAATATAAATCAATAAGTAACATAAGGGATAATGCACGATAACAGAATGTTGGTATTTAAATTTTTTATGATTCTAATGCTCTTTGTTTCCGTCTTTGAAGTGGGTTAGAAGAAAGAGCACAGTCATGAAACCTCATAAATAAAGTTGTATCAATTCATCTTCGACGAGTTTCGATTCCATCATGTGTGTGGCAGGAACGTTCACGAAGATTCTTATCTGTGGTGCTTGAGTGGCGCCACATTTTGAGAGTGTTGCAGGTGGTGAGAGCGAGAGAAGGATGATTGAAAAAATTGCGCAACTGTTGATTCTGCAATGGAGTTTTGTTGGATTTATGAAGCAAAGTCTTGTAAAAGTTTATTTTTATAAATTTGTAAATTTCCATCGTTAAAAAGCTTTTCGAGCTTTCAATTTTCTAAAAAGTTTTCATTCAAAACTGCGCATTTAAAATTCATACGTCTACGTGACCTTGTGAAGTCGGAGGCTGTAAAGCTGTGAGAGTTTTCCACTCTCTTTAAATTTTCCACTCTCCCGAAACAAATCAGAATCTGGAACAGAAAGCGACTAAAGCTTTAACTGCTTTTCGTCCCAAAGCTCCCATTCGCCATCATTACTTCGAGTTTCTCCCGAATTCCCTCGTTCCGTGTGCGACACTCGAGAAGAGGGAAATTTATCTGCAACATGTTGCTCGAGCCGTGTCGCCCGCATCACAAGCAAATTTTCTTTTGCCTTTTTCTTCTCTTGTGTCAGATTTTTTGTGGAAAAACGAAAACCGTTTTCAGTTTACTACTTACCGCGAACCGATGAAGTGGATCGTTCTGTAATCACTTGCATGAAGAGAATTTTTCTAATTCACTCACCTTTTTTATACAAAAGACAGAAATCTGAGTCGAGTGATGCGTGAGTTTTTTTAATTCGAATCGTGGGCGGAACTTTTGTGGATTTTTTTTAAGTTTCGGGATTTGTGTTATGTACGTTTCAACAGCTTCGAAAGTGTTTGCGTAAGGCCCCAAGATTGATCTTATGTAATGGAGTCTCGAAATGATCTTGATGAAAGGAGTTGAATTGAATAGTTTGCTTGAGGCGACAAGACTAGTTTGTTATGACGATCTGAAATTCGAGTCTTCAGTGGCGCTGTTCAAGTATCATGAATATAAATTAAATGGAAGCGTTGCATAAGAAATTTAACAATTCTTTTGTTTAAAATGAACAAAAAGGCGGAATAAAAAAGGCGAATTCAACATCTACGGATAAATGTTCGCTAAAGTAACAACGACCAGTGCATAGCAGTGGATAAAAGTTTTGCAATTTAGTGTAATGAAAAAGAAAAAAAATCCTCGCTGGAATAAGAAAGGAAGAAAAAGTTATGACGAAAATTTGTTAAAGATAATCATCAAAGTTGGAATATAACGAAAATTAAAAAAGTACTTCGTTCTTTTTATTCCACTTGGCTGGAATTTAATAAAGTTTAATTGCTTTAAAGATAAACAAAACATTAAGTTTCTCTGCCCTCTTGTTGAATGTTCTTAAAAAAGAATCTCGTCTTGTCTTGTTCTTCTGCCAGTTTTCGGCTTAAATTTTGTCCGGCACAGGAATAGTCATTAACTTGGAGTCTAAATAAAAGCAGAAGAAGTGAATAAAGCGGATGATGAATATTTTTAATATTTCAACGATGGAGGAGTAAAAGTATTCCAGTACTGTTGGAACTGTTGGAGCTGGAATTCCTTCAGCTCTGATTTTCGGCTGCTTCTGACGAAAAAAGCAGCAGAGTAGACGGGAAAATTGTTTCAATTTTTCACTGAGACAAGAAATGAATTTTGTGTGTAGGAAAGCGTTGGAACCTTTTCCACTGCAAAAATAAAGAACAATCCGCCTTTCTCCACCGCCATCCCGAAGGGATAATTTAACTCCGCAGAAATTAACACGAACCAGTGAAGTCATTAACTGATTGTTTTTGTATTTGTGGGTGTAAAAACCAGTGAAACGGACAAACAAAAAAATTATTTTGGGAATAGTGTCGAAATGAACAGTTAATTTCGAGGCTGAAATATTCTTAGTCATGAACGCCTAAAATTAACTCCGGTCCGAAAATAAACACATCATCATCATCGAAAATTGAATTCCTTATCATTGATCTTAACCGAGTCGCTTCACACTCATACAATAGTAGCTTCTCATCGTCAGCAGAAACAGAAACCTTTTTGCTTATTTTTAACTCGTTTTCGGAAAAACAAAAGTCACCAGGGGTTGATCGTGAGATACGTTGAGCCATTTCGTCAAAAGATACTGTTAAGGTTTTATTAGTTTAAAGTTCTCCGTGTCGTTAAAAAAAACACAAAGCAGAATGATTTGAAGAAATACATAGTTTATCAAATATGACATTGTTTAAGTGCGCAGTTAAACTCGATAAAATTCAGTCATGCTTTGATTCAGTTCTTGAAAAGTTTTAAAAAGCTTTTGTTCAAATAATTCTCTTAAAATGTACTGAAATTTGAACTTCAGGTTCAAAATAAATTAGGTTTAAAAGCTTTAAAATTGAACTTTTATTATCAAAGCTTTGGAAAGCTTTTTTGGCTTTTTATTTTTGAAAGGTATCAAACTTAAAGTTTAATTTTTGAAAAGTTTCAAACTTAAAGTTTATTCCACAGTTATTAAAATAAAAGTTCACTTTCAAAGCTTTCAATCGTGAAGTTCAGTTCCAAAGGATTTTAAGCTGAATTTTAACTTGAGAAGCTTTAAAATTCCATTTAAAAATTACTTCTTTAACGCCTAAATCAACTTTACTTCAAAATAATAAAACTTTAAACTCGATTAACACTTAACTGTCCTGCGACCCAAACAAAGTGTCTCATAAACTTTTAATAAATTCTTAAAAGTCAGTGTTATCAACTCTTAATGGTCACACTCAATAAATTCTTTGCTCACCAGAGAGAACACGACGTCGTTAAATGATCATCAACTTCGTAAATCTCTTGAAGCAATACAACAATTCTATTGTCATACGAATAATCGACATTAATTCTGCCTCGTTTCTTGAAGCAGTAGCAGCAACAAACCCTTCCACACCCACCCACGTTTTTACAGCTTACGCAATAAAGAAAAAAAGTAGCTGAAAAATTTTTCGATGCTGAGATTACAAAGAAAGAGATTCCTTTTAATTAAATTATGCATTCCACAGGTTGGTGGAACTTGATTATTAAATTTTTTCTCTTGCGTTATTCTCAAAGCTTTTTTGTCTCGTCTCTCAAAAGAATTTAATTTAAATTATTAGGATAAAAATGCTTTTAATCTCATGTCAGCACCATGAAGCCACGTTGAAGCTTTTCAGGTTGAAAATGACTCCATAACCTGCCAGCTATCAAGATGGAATTAAAAGGCTTCGAAAGGGCATTTGACCGCAGCTGCGAATTGAATTTTGAAAAAGACTTTTTCCACCAAACGTTAAATGGAAATCGCCACTCGACTGAGAACATAGTTCGCTGTCATCCACATGCACGACAAAATAACATTTGTTTCGCATTTTTATTCTCCCGCATAGACCTATCAGCGGCCATGGATGATTAATAAACAATTTCGTCAATTTCACAAACGGCTGGCACTGCAAAAAGAGCAAAAAATTGATCTCACGGTGTACCGCGATGATTGAAACCCGCGATGAAGAAGAGAAAACAATTTGAAAAATTGTTGCGGCGTGTGATAGATTACAAATTACATTCCGCTTCTGTTAGATTAAATCGGAGGCTATTGCGGAGAGAAAAAAAACAAAAAGGCTGCGGCTGGGGAAAAGTGAAAATAACTCGCCCCACTGGAGTCAGTGACTGTGGTTAAAGTTAAATTAAATTGAGTGGAATTAAACGAGTGGATGTGTCTGCAGCAGTGAAAAATGGGTGTGTCGTTGGTTGGTCTATTATGTAACACATCAAAGAAGTGCCGTAAACCGAAGAAAAGTTTTGAGAGTGCTTTTAAACGTTGCGGAAATCCGGTGAAGATTTAAGTGACCAGATGATTCTCAGGAGAAAAGTTTTTGTGTGTATCTTGTTGTACAATCTGTTAACTTCTTGTGTAACGATATTCAGTATTTTGAGAACATGGACAAATATTCAGTAGTAAAAAGAACTCGATGATTTGATACGATCGCAATGTAATCTTGTACGTGATTTCTTCATGCGTGAAATTCTCAGTTAATTAACCCAGCTTTTCAGCGATGAAATCTCTCAATTCTCGTGTTTGCTGACACAAATTTCGCTTTTGATTCCTAAACAAACTTTGTGAAACTTTTCCTTAAATATTTGATTAAAAATTTTCAATCAACCTTGATCAGTTTTGCGCTAGAAAATTTGTATCAAAATATCCAAATTCATCGGAAAAGTTTCTTTATTCGTTTTGTTTAATGAACGCTGACACGCTGGGGACAATTCCCTCATTACTTATAAATCTTGTTCGTGTGAGACGAAAAGTATGAATGTTGTTTGACGTTGATGAAAATTTGTTCTTCCCACTGAGCCAAGAGAATAGAAGAAAGCTCAGCCATAAAGCCGAAAATTAAATTTAATTGAAAAATATTCTATAATAAATTAGCAAGAAATTAAATTAGGCTGAATCGGGCCTATGGGAGGGTTGTTTGTGTCTGCACGTGATAAATCACCGATTCTGCAACGAGTCACTCACGACGGAAATTGAAATCAAGCCCATTAATCTGCTGTGGCCCACCTGGAGCTCTGTGATGAAGCAAACTTTTTCGGTTCCCAGACGCTCGATTTATTTCTGACAGAAAGGTTGAATTTCAACGAATCTCGAAGGTTTTTTTTTTTAATTTAGTCAGAACAAGAACAAGGGCAAACAAAGTAAAGTAATGTGATTTAAGTTTTTAAGCGCAAAGTTGATTCAAAGTTGAAGATTTCTTTCGATTTGTTTGGCACTTTTTAGGTGCTTCATGAACATCACTTTTAGATTAACTCAAACTTCTGAAGAGAAAAGTTCGCTGCGACTTCCTTTTGGGATCCATCAACTCAGAAAAATTTCAGAACGAAGATTTTATATTTCTCCACACTACAGATATGTGTTTTATCAAAAGATATTCATGAAAGAATTAATGTGTCATCAGCAGACAACAGATACAAGAACTCCCAAAGCTTTTAGATTTATCATAACGTTCCATAGCATTTAAGACGAGAGTCCTGGAAAAGGCCACAAAGAATTGAGGCAACTTAAAAAGTCTTTCTCAACATTTTCATAGAAATAAATTACTCTCAAAACCAGAGAAAAAGGAAATCATTTTTATCTCTCCTTTGGCTTTTGCAATGTTTATTCTTTTGAAGTTGGTTGATTGAAAGTGATGTGACTTGGGATTTTTTTGTTGGTTGAATTTATTTTCATAAAAAGTAGTTTTCGATGATTTTCAAAGTTTGAAGATTTTCAAGTGACAGAACTTTCAACAGCGTTTCCTTGTAAATAAAATCACTGAACACACCCCCACTGCGACCTTTTTGCCCATGAATATATAAACCATCTTCAAGTTAATGTTCCATGTCTGCTTTCATTTGTTTTGATGATGAAAAGGACAAGCTGCTAAATTAGCAATTTAAAGAAAGAGATTTAATTGAAAGGTTCTTCTGAGATGCTAATGCGTAAACATTCGAGTGCGTTCCCAACTCTCAATAAAAATTGCGAGTCTGTTAATCCTCGAGTCAATGCAAGCACGTTCAATGCCGAATTTGTGAAGCTGAAAATCGATGGATTTCCTAAATGACTATAAACATGTGGGACGTGGAGTTATTTTTAGATTCTCCGTGTGCTGCTACTTCACTCACTTGACAGCACAACTCTGGTTGCTGTGGATGGATGCTTATTTCTATCCATTTACTGACGCATTCCTGAACCGCAATGCCAGATCGTGTTCTAGTTCGTGAAGGAAGCAGCACTCGACGTATATTGATACTGATGAAATGCACATTGGCGAATAATTCAAGCTTTGATTGCCAATAAATTTACGTCAATAATTCGTTACGCTGAAGGCACCCAGGGCAATTTGCCACAACCGGAGGGATTATTAAACAGACATTAAGTCGAGAAATAAAACAGAAACACAGATGATGACTTTCACCGACATCACATTTCGTTTCGCTCCGAATCAATGATCTGCAAAGTCAATTAATGTAAATACGATTTCCATCTTTCTCTCTTAGCTTTTGGATTTTCCCTCGACAAAAATACTTTTTGTCGAAATTTTCAATCGAATCGCTTTATCACTTGTGAAAAATTTTCTTTTTTTGTTTAAAGAAAGAGAAAAAAGTTGCGTCACATCAAGCATTCACGTAACATCGCGATTGCGGTGCGCTTCATTAGGTTCCTTCATTGCAAAACGATGTTCAATCACTTGAAACAAAAGAAAAAAGATTAGTTTCGTCTGGTGATTGATTTGGTGGCTGTTTTTGCGTCTATAAAACCAGACAACTTGTGACACTTGAGTTCAGTGCTGTTTCAAAATCTCAATCAAAATGTTTGGCAGAAAACTTTTACACTTTCTTGTGATTTTGTTCATTTGTGTGGCGATGAAAAACAACCACAGACTTTTGAAGCAAAAAGTCGAACACGACCGGAGTGACAGACAAGATCAGCAAAACTTTCACGAAGTAGACGCCTTCGGAGACGATTTTATAGATTTCGGCGCCCAGACTGGACCACACGGGCAATTTTCATGGCATGCGGATTTTCCGCTCGAACGACGCTAAAGCTGCACAAATATTGACTCTTAATCATCGAGTTTGTCTTTCAATCAGATTCCGGCTGTTTAAATGCTGTTTTTATCTGCCTGAATGAGATTTCAAACACCCTGAATCGATTTGTGTATTCGCCGAAGCTAAATTTGTTTTACAAAAGTTGCACGAACAGTCTCGAAATAAACAAACACAAATCTTGAAAGCTGAAAATCCAAATTAAAATTTTTATTGCCTCATAAATTATTTTTCAAATTGGCGCTTTCTATGAGTTTGTTGAACATTCCATTGTTTTCTTTTCTTTCCTTCGACTTTTCACAATTTTTCAGCGTGGAAAATGCGGCGGCAAAGTTATGGAAAAGTTTCACTTTACGGAGAAACATTTCCCGCACTTTCCGTTTTCGCTTTCTCACTTTTCCAGTTTTGTGTTTCATTATATAAACACTTACTTGTTCACCCATTCATCGATGATGGAAGATCTTGTAGGAACGGT
>JPYR01000015.1:178033-197440 GCA_000775305.1 Belgica antarctica
GGGAGAAAAAATACAGTGAAAAAAGTTCCCACGACAAAACATCTTTCGGGGAAAGCAAATTTTTAATAATAATAACAACAGAACTTTCAACTCTAGTCGACAAAAACTATTCCGCCGTGAATAAAATTGTCAAAATAGTTGCTTTTAAAAGGATTCTGTCATTTAATTTCCTTGATGGCAAAAGTTTCCTGTTGAAAGCACCACCGAGCTGGAAATTCCTAGACAATTTACACTCGAATGACTTGGCCATTCATTAATCACATTTTGATTTCGACGAAGAACGGCGAAACGTGCTTGATTATTTTTTCAAAGGGTAAACAAAAAATCACTTCAACCATAAAAACAAGGAAGATTGTACAGAAGTTTCGAATCTTTTTTGTGTCAGTACAAAAATATGTCTTTGATTGATTGCAAATGTGTTTCTTCTTCTTGTCAAGCTTTCACTCACAAAGTAAACAATTCTTTGTAATGTTTTATAAGAAATCACTTCGAAATCTTTTCATTTTTCTAAAGTCGAATTTATATTCCGACTGTTACAGTAAAAGTCCTGATGCCTGATTAAACTTCGTTTTGCGTCAGACAAATGATTTTTTTTAGATAGATGAACAGTCAGAAGTTGTTCAGGTTCTGTAACGGGTGATTCTGATGATAATCGATGATTTTGTTATCTGATGTTCATAAGATGAAAAAGGTTCTAGAGTGACCCAATTTCGGAAAAATCGACTTAAGAAAGGATCTAATTTCACCCTTTTAACAATAATCTGAAGCCTTCTGCTTAATGAAATAGACCTTAAAGCTAATTTCATGGTTGAAGCATGATACGATTACGATTCTCCGCAATGAACGGTTAGTGAATGGAAATGAAGGAAAATTCTGAGGTTGATCTGCTTTCAATTCTCGAGGAAGCGATTTTTTTTATTATTTTCTCGGAAAGGCCAAAAAAGTTTGGCTCGTCATAGCAACAATGAAAAGACATCCCCAGACAATATCCAGCATTAAAAATGAATTCAATTTAATTGAAAAAACAAAGAGAACAACCAGAACGGAAAATATTGTTTCAAGAAATTTAATAAAGTTTCGTTTTGTTTTCTTATCGTTCGTCGTGTGCTGGCAAATGTTTCTTTGCTTTTTATGATTTCCTTGCGATAGAAGTAGCGGCAGAGCGAAGCAGCTTCGCCAGCAGTACCAAGTGTTCATTAACTTCGAGATGGAGTCTCAGCACATGGTAATAACAGGACTTGCCATCTGCAATTAACTGAAATATCAGTTTCATAAACTCGCTGCTTAATCTCTTTACTTTCCCCCTACCTTATGAAATTTCAACTCTCAACCAAGTCACATAAAGCAAGTTAATGGATTTAACACAGAACAGGAGTGGAGGGGGTGTGAATGGATGTTGTCGAGCATGTCACCTTGGGTTAAGCTAAGGAAGACTGAGATCTGAACCTGTTGCCAAGCTTGAAGAGTTTTTCCGAAAATAGCTTTTCGTCTATCAAAGTCTTTACCTATGATGGAAATAATGAATCATTAAGATGACGAAAGTATCAAACGAGGATGCTCTTGTCTCGGACGTTTTCTGGCAGCAGTCAAGGGCGTGGAGTAATTGGTAACTTTCTGTTTTTGATTTGTATTCATTAGGAATCTCCAGGCTTTTAATGAAAAACCGTAGGCAAACGTTCCGCCCCATTAATTTATTTTTGATGTTACATTAAGCTTAACGATTAATTTTTAATTAAATGCTTCGTGTGCTTCAAGGCTAAGCATGACAGCTGCGTGACTGTAACCGAGACAACCCCAGCGAACTTTTTCTGTAAATAATTTCTCATGAATAAAATGTTCGAATTTTGGGTTAAAATTCAAAGCAGACGAACAACTTGTAGCTGGCCTTGTTGAGACTAGACTTACGAAATGTCGAAGTGTTTTACCATATCTCCTTTTCCGAGAAAATAATTTCCGAGAAGCGGTGCTGTTAATTAATTCTAAAGCTGATTCCGACAAGAAATGAATAAAAGATACCGGCAGTCATTAAGCGGCAAACGAGTGTGGAAGGGATTTAATGGCTATTTGTTGTATCATTTACCAGAGTACCTGAAAATAATACATGATGTGGAGATTGTGATTACACGCAACAAAGCGCTTGAACAATATACACAAGCTAGCTAGCACACCTAGGCAGCTGTGTTTCTGGGAAATGTTGTAACGATTGCATCATCAAACTTTGAGGTTGAAACTGAACTAAGTAGTAATCACAGACAGCTGTTTTTTGAATTTTTGAAACCTCAAATGCCTTAAGACTTTTAATTCAGATTTCTTGATAAAATTTCTGCAAGAACCATTCATTCATTTTCAATTTGAACTGAAATTCAACCTCAAAGGATTAAAAACTATGCACCTACACGCTGCACGCTAGCCAAGACTTTCATATCAACCACAAAGCAGCGTTTACTCGCTAGATCATAACTCTATGTTCACTCTTTGAAAGCTTCGTCGCATGAACTATTTCCATTAAACCGTTGTGGGCAGCCGATGGCCATGTGTGGTAGGGATGAAATTACTTTTTAATTCGTCTCTGTGTACGCTTGACATCGGGGAATGATAAGGCACAATTTTATGGCCTCAAAGCTGTGCAGTAGAAATCGTGAAAGAAGAACGTGTTGATTCAGCATCTGAACGAGCTACCAGTTGCTAATTGAAAAAACTAAAGAGGAAAAAATGCTCCGGGCATGATGAGAAGGGAAATTTAATTATGACTTTTCCCCTTTTGTCTCCGGCAAAAGTTTTCACTATGAATGTTTCAAAATCATCGTTTTCCTGCACGAGCAGCAAAGGGTCGAAATTCCGTTGAAGATGTTTGGCAGTGAATAAAAGAATGGAATTGTTCAGTTTGTGGTTAGTTCTTCGTGGCGACCCTTCAGAAAGTTCTGAGAGTAGTTCGTAGAAACTGTTCTGTCTGCGGAGACATGATTTGAATTAACGAAGAGAGAAGTCAAAGAAATGCCGAAAAATTCGAGACGAAAAAGTTTTTCTGTGTTTATCTTTTTGCAAATTAAAATGGAGATCAAAAGAGAATATGAAAATCTGTTGTGTAGGGTGAAAGACAGCAAAATACAGTAATTCGACGACTTGCGTGATGTCTGACAAAGTAAGAAACTAATTTGTTATCATTATGAGACATAAAAATGGGGGGAAGACGAAGACATTTGCTGATCTTTGGGGCGCGCCGAGAAGAAATCTTCAGTAAGATCTCTAGGCTTCTTACAGATGATGACTCAAGAAAAAGAAAATAAAAGGAAAAATGGGAGTCGAGAGAAAAAAAACCAACTGAAAGAAAAAGTAAATGGATTTTGTGTCACTTATGAGAACGATTGTCAATGATGGTTTTCTAGTATAAAGTCTGAATTTTGGACTATTGAGCTCTTTTTTGAAAGCATTATGATGGGGAGATAAATGGAATTCATTTTTTGTAGTTTGTTCCACTAGAAATGTTCAATATCTCGTCCCTAAGCAGAAAAGGTTGGCTGTAAAGAAGCCATTTGTGAATCAATTTCGATGATTTAACGTTTCGTCAAGCTTAAAGATTTTTTTTGGCGTAAGAAGATTGAAAAACCTTTTTACACTAGTTCTTATGAAATATTGAAGTGTCCTTCACAAAAGCTTTGATCTTTAAATCAACCTTCAAGTCTATTTTCGATTAATTTGATAGCTATAATACGAGTTCCCCATTAATTAAGGTTTTCCTAATTTTTACGCTTACCGTGCTTTAACAACCTTCTCAGCATGTCAAAGCGAGATTAGCCAACAAAACGGCTACTATTCTCTGTTGAACTTTGAAGCTTTTCAAAAGCTCTCATCAAGGTTTTATAAAAGCTGCTAAATTATTTATAAATTTGTTCAAGTTGTAGAAATTTTATTATAAACCTTTATGAAGACAAAAATACTTGTTATTTAAGTAGCACACAAAATCTTCATTTCTTAGAAAGCTTTTATGCTTCATCTCGTTACAAACAACATAAATAACATAAAGCTAATCAACGTAACTCACGCTCAACACACGACTACGTTCTGGATCCTAATACAAAGGTTTTCCACGGAATTAAAAGTAAAAAAGTCCCGTTTCAATTTTCTTAGAAACCTCAACGAAGAGTTGCTGTGTCTATCAGTGTCAAAAGATACGCCGACATACATCGAATTTAATAAGTTTATTCCTCGTTGTGTTTCTTTCCTCGAAGTTTCTTCTCGCAGCTTTTCTGCTATAAGTCTTCTGATGAGAATACATTCATTACAAACTGCTGAGGTTTATTTTTGTCTACTTGCTGTTTGCTAACCTCAAAGGAAGCCATAAGTTTATGTGCTTATTACGCTACACATACATGCGGTGTAGATGTTTCCCTGAATGATGGCGAATGATAAGCCTCAGAACACAGAAACATTCTCGGATTATGAACTCTTTATTGAGAGTAATTTTTCTCGAAAGCTTTCTTTCTCAAGTTTTCATGTTGCGACCGGTCGTTGGGAAAAGCTCGTGATAATCCATGATAAGGAATCGTTCTTCTTGTCGGACCATAAAATCAAATGATGACACCGGTGATGATGTGTTTATTTGCGACGTAAACATCTGTTCTTGTCTCTTCATACAGATCTTGCAACTTTAACACCGCGTTGAGTTGAATTCAATGTCAAAATAAACAGAACTGAACTGAATTCTGCATAAAATCAATGTTTGGGAGACGAAACAGTTTGAACGCGTCTCGATAGGCTTACGACGTTCTGGAAAATGATAAATAAGTGACAAAGACGGAAAGGAAATAAGACCGAAAAAGAAAACACATAAAATGACAATAATTTTGTGAGACGACGAAGAAAAGCTTCTCGAGAGAAGGATTCACGACACAAAGCTCGTCTCTGCAGCTCAGCAGCATCCCGTCGGTATCAGACGAAATTTTACATTCTTTTGAAGACGTGAACGCCCGGAAGAAGAAAAAATTGAACGAATTTATTGCCTTCCATATCGATTTTGAAGATTTTTTTGATCAGTGACGAATTTTTCTGCAACTCGACTCAACTTTATGGACATTTCACAAAAAACTACAGTCGAGATGCACGGAGCTGGGCCCTCGGGTAACCACCAGAGACGGCGACCGCCAAAACTGAAATCCGTTGACCGGACGGTCTCGATGGTCGTCGACAACTATACGCCGCTCACGGCATCCGCATTGTCAGCTAGAAACGCTGGGCCTTTGGTGATCAACATGGATCAGCCGCCTCCACCGCCGCGCAGGTCTTCGCCGAACATAAACGAAGAGATTTTCAAGTCGCACAGTCAAAGCTCGAACAGCATGGACAGTAACAGGGGCATAAGCAATAGTATGGAGTACGAAAATCCACCGCAAGTGCTGAGAAAGTCGAGTAGCTTTCGAAGGGGCGAGACCATCGACATGATGGACTTGCCATCGACGACATCTACGTCGTTGCAGCATTTGCGTAAAAACTCATCGTTTCACTCAAATGCAGGCGACGAGGCCATCCAAGTTGTGCCACTTAGTCGTCATTACAGCGTTCGTCATCGTCCCACGACCGTCTATCCTACATCTTCGTTTCAACCTGTCCATCATCTTCACCAGGACGCCAACTCGTCAGCCAGAAACGCTCAGCAGAATCGCAGAAACTGCAACATGCACCGCTCGTTCCACGACGCTGGCAAACGTGTCTCAGCGCAAGTAAAACGTGACGCTGTCAAAAGCAACTCATTCAGCAGCGACGAACAGCAACCAACCGTGGCGTCGCATTTGTTGTATCAACAGCATCACCCATCGATGCAATTTCAATCCCAGCAGCAGCAGCAGTTACATATCAAGCACTCGTCAATCGAAAGCGAGTTGTATCGATCACGTAGCAACAGTCGCAGCAACTCACAGGGTCTCGATGAACAACTTCAATACTTGGACGTGTGGAAGCCTTCGCCGATGCCTAGTCCACAAGCATCGCACATGCGAAAGTCGTCAAGCCCGCGACCGACGAGCTCGAACAGCTTGGACCAGGTTCTGAGTCAGGGCTCGGTGAGTCCACGGCCACTGATCAACACCGGCACGACGGCCAAGATGCTTCGACACCAGCACACAGTGGCAGCGCTGAACCCGCAGTTCCTGGCGCCAATTCCATTACTAGCTTTAGATAAGTCTTTTGATAACGTTTACCAAGTTAAATCGCCTGTTTTTGATATGAAAAAATCGTATAGCTTAAAATATAAAAACGGCCCCGGTGCCAGCAAGGAGAACCGGGAGCTGTTCAAATCGAGAAAATCAAAGAGCTTTATCTCCGACATGGAGCCCTTGGACGTTCCGTTCGGAATGAGTCCCAATCTGAGTCCGGCTGCGTTGAGCGCAAGCGGATCCATCAAGAAACATCACTCGCCGATGATTTCACCGTTGCCAGCACGGGGAAACATGCTGCGCGATGACATGAAGCGACGCAGCGGTGATGGTGCGGATCTGTTGCCGCAGAACCCGCAGAACTTTCCAATCGAATTTGGCACGTTAGACTTTAATACAATCTACAAATCATACAGGGCTCAACAAAAAACCACCAGTGGATCTAATCGGCGCCACAAGCACCGACGAAAAAAGAGTTCCGCGTCGCTGGGCCAGAAAGGCGACGGCGACTTCGAATCGGAATCGATAACGAAACGCAAACGCATCGTTTGTATTGTGATGACCGTCTTTTTGGGTCTTGTGTTGTTTGCTGTCTTGGCTGTTATTGTGACCTTAACTCATGCCAGCGTTTCGTCGGACAAAAATCAAACGCGCCAAGTATACACGTTCGCTCGTGACTCGCGTCCCATTCATTATCCTGTTGGAGGCGGCGGGGGTAATTGACCGATAATATTCAGTTAGTAGTCGCTTATTCATCAGTTAGCAATTTGCTTTAACACTTTTTACTTTTACTGATCACAATAAGTAACGAAAACTGAATAACAACATCACTAAAAAAAGTTTCGATAAAAATATGACATTGAAACAATTAAGAAAAGAAAACTAATGAAAAAGTGCCATAAACCCTTAAACTAAATCAAGCATTAACGTGTACGTTGTTATTAAAAAAACAGATAAACATTTCGTGGATCACGTTCATTGCATACTATCATCATGAGCTTCTAGAAAAAACAAACAAGGATTTAAAATTTTATTTTTGGCTGAAAATTGATTGGAACAGGTGTCATTTCAAGGTATTCAAAACAGATAAGCTGAATGTTTGGATTGAGTCAATTGTGTACTTACCGTGGTTTCGATGGAAAATCAATTTTAGTCAAACGCAAACAATGGCGTTCAATGTCCAAAAGCTTGAAATTTAAGCTTTCAAAATGGCGTCCACTTTTGACCACTCAAGCACTCAACAGACATAATTGTTAATTCATATGTTTTTGCATGTCGAAATCAATTTCCGTTCTATTGATGATTGGTAGACTACAAAAAAATATTTCATCGCCGTTGCGAGAGATATTTTACATCAGATAACATTTTTTTATGCAACACAATACTCTTCACAACAATTTTGCTTTGAAAAAGATGAAAAAACGATTCTGTGCTGAAGAACATTAATGAGTACGAAGAAAATCACTCATTTGGGAGATTTTCATGTTTTCGACCCTAAAGCGGTTAATAACCATGGCAACAATGTATTTATGTACTGCTTATGAGTAAATTAATTTTAAACTGTATGAAACGTTAAAAACGTTTAAGTTGTATAAAACTGCAGTAAATTACTTCGTACGAAGCAATCCCGGTGAAAATCTGAAATTCGTTTTTATGAAAACTCATAAAACTGAACGTTTCTACTCACAACAGCTAATAACTGCAAAATTATGGTGTTGAAGCCTGCGGTTGTGAATTCAATTGCATTCAGACTCAGATCAAAGTACATTGTTTGTACCTTGCAAGACTTTTGTGTTCAAAGCTTTCGCATTCCGTTTGATTGATGGTTTTTATTATTTGCAAAGTCTGCAATGGATTTTCATTTAAAGAAAAGAGATTTGAAAAGTGAATATTACTTACAAGCTTCCGTGTTTGATGGCAATAGCCAAAACTAACAATCAAAACTGTAAATCTTAACAAGAAGCCACTCGTGGAATAAGATTTTGACTGTGGAAATCTACGATTTGCAGAAATAGTTAGTTACGAGCAGCTTTGTGTGTTGGTTCTTTTCAAGCGCTATCATGAACCATGTTTTCGAAATGACCATTAGAATCACAATAACTAACATTGTGACACCCATTGAACGGTTAACAATTTCAGCGTTTTCAGCGATATTGAATTTTTTTCTGATGTTCTGCTGTTTAGTTCTCGTTTATTCGATTCTGTCCTTTGCTGGTCTAACAAGAATTCCATTAACACACTCTGCAAACTGACGCACATCAAGTGTTCCGAACAGTTTTTCCAAATCTTTTTCTACTGTTGCCAGTTGTACATTGACGAGTTGCGCAAAAAACACGAATTTAAAGACGATTGTGCCGAGAAAAATAAATGACAGAAAAGCATTTAGAAGCAAAAAACAATTCGAACACATCAACCAAATTCTCGACAACAACGAAACACAGAATTAGTAGCACCAGTTTCTGAATTAAGCTTCTTTTAACTCGACGGTCAATAATAACACAAAAATCAGTTTTGAACATCCTTGAGATTTTCAAGCAGTTCAAGTGAAACTTCTTCATCAACGTAGTTGCAATGTAAGATTCAACCAAGCTGATGCAGATAATCAATACCAGACCAATAAACATCGTATACTGAACAAAAAACGTCAAAACATTCTTCGCCGATAAGGTTCGTTCGTATGTCTCAATGACGCCGTTGCTCCCATTTGACTTGATTGGGCAAATAATACGAAGATGAAATAAATCGTGTATCGGAATGTTGGTCGTCTATTCTGATTTTCGTCAAAAGAGATGCGACTGCAAAGTATTGGTGACCCCAAAATTGAAAAATTACAGCACAATCACTTAAGTGCTTTACGACAGCGTAGGTCATTGTTGCTTTGGGAAGAATCAAAACTCAAATGAGTTCAATTTATTAACTGCATGTGACATTCATTTTGTCAACACAAAACATAAATCTATTAAAGCGATATTTCATTAGTTGATAATAAATTCCAAAGTGGAGTCCACAAGTCATTAGTGCTGCATTACAATTAATGAAAAGCCACAATTTCACGTGCATTTTCATTTCACAGAGTATGTTGCTATTGCTGCGATTCCAGTGTTGAGGTGTCTGTTCAACCGTTTTTTATTTAATTAAAAAAGTTTGTACCTTTCAATTCTGCATATATGTTTGAGTAGTTTTGTTTTCCTGTTTCCTCAATTATGATTTTGCATGGAAATCTCGTTCACTTGGAGTGAATTAACAAAGTTTTTAAGCTGAATAAAACTGCAGCAGGATTATTTCGTAAGAAGCAATTCCTGTGAAAATCTGTTGAAGAGTTTTTTGTAAACAATATTTAAGCTTCCTAAAATTGGTTTGAGTTTACTGAAGCCAAGAAAGGCAAATTGATAATGTAAAAGCCGGAAATTGTGAACACGATCGGATTTAAACTCAGTTCAAAGTAGAATTTCTGTAGAATTTCGAAATTGGTTCCTTGCAAATCTTCAAAGTTCTCAATCTCGATTTTGTTGATTGTTTTCAAGATGTCCAATGTCTGTCAAAGTTTGAGTAGTTTCGAATAGAAAATTTGTTTGATTTTCTACTTACAAGTTTTTTTGTGGTATTGCACACCAGAACGATGGCAAACAGAATTCCATAGCACAGGAAAAGCACGAACAAGATACCTGTGGAATATTCAGATAGCTCGAAAAAAATCTTTTCCTGCAACACTTACCACTGATTTTCTCTATTGGATGTTTGCCAAGTACCATCAAGAACAGACGATAGATAGACGACGTTATGGCAATGACCATAACTGCAGTGACTGCCAACATCGTCGACCCGACCGATTCGTTTATCAACTCAGCGTTCTCGGAAATCAGAAAATAAAACTTTTTCAGATTTCGAAGTTTGAACGTTTTGAAATCAAGTCTTTGCAAGTTGTCTGACCTCAAAAAAGCGTTTTTAATCTCTACGACTTGTAATTTGACACAAAACATTTCGAAAAGATTTTCCCGAAAAACTTTGAGGTGAACATTCACGAGTTTGACCAGAAAGATGAACCTAAACACTAGCGTTCCGAGATAAACTAAAGGCATTACTGCGATGAAGATTTTTAGAAAAGGTTTTGTATCGTTGGTGTAAACATGCATCATGACTTCGAGTAACAGGAACGCAAAAACAATTAAAAGATATTTTGAAAGTGTTTTCTTTCGAATGCGTTGGTAATCGATAGTGTGATTAAAGTTTTCCTTGCACATCGACGCCATTGTTATGCAATTCAAGTAAAATTTCTTAAGCAACGGAGTTTTGATGTACGATTGAATCAATCCAATAAAAACTATCAAAACGAGGCCAACAAACACTGATTGCTGCACTGCGACTGTCAAAAATGTTTTTGCAGTCAAATCAAGATCTCCGTCTTCATGGTCAGCTAATGTCACTGTGTAAATTGTTTCAGAAGTCAAAACAACTACGCAAGCAAAGAAATAAATCGTGTAAGCTACATTTGGCAGTAATTTCTGGTTTTTGTCATTCAATGACTTCACCGAGAAGTATTGTTGCCCAAAACACTGAAAAATTAAAGCACAGTGGCCTAAAATAGCTGTCACCGAATCCATGTTCACTTCTTTTTTGCTGAAAGCTTTAACAAAATGAAAACTTGATTTTTGATATTCTTTGGAACGTAAATTTGTGTGCTTCTATTCGACTGGGATTGAATTACGTACACTAAAGTGCTACAAAGTAAACATCAAATTACACTCGACACTTACTTTAAGTTGTACAAACATACAAATATTAAACTGAAACGAACATGAAACGTTTCACAAACAAATAAATAAATAAACATCGCACATCTTCTACGCTGAGTCGAACTGCAGCAAAGTGATTTCATATGACGCAATTCCTGTGAAAATCTGCGGAAACGAGAGTTGAAGAAGCTTTGAAATGTATTTTTCGACTTACTGCAGCTAAGAATGATAAATTTATGGTGTAGAAGCCAGCAGTTGTGAACTCAACCGGATGCAAGCTGGGTTTCAAATAGAAGTTCTGAAGCAAAGCGCCGTTCAAGCTTTGCAAGTCGTTGAAGTTTTCGCATTCAATCTTGTTAATGGTTTTCAACATTTTCAAATTCTAGAAAGATTTCAATTTTAAATGTTATAAGAAAAGCGATTTCCTTACAATTTTGTCTGGTTTTGCGCCAAGATCTAACAATTAATATCAAAATGGTGCTGCCTATATTTAGCCTGTAATGAAACCATGAAATGTAGCTTGGAGAAAATTACTTCAACTTCACCTGTTAGATTTGTAAGCGGATTTTTTCCGAGTGCAGCCAAAAATACTCGATACGTTCCAGAAGTAATAGAGAGAGCCATCAGTACGGTTATAGCAAAATTGAGATCACCATTGATCGGTTGATAATTTCAGCGTTTTCCAAGATGATTAAATACATTGATGAAAAGTTCAGCAGTTTGACAGTTATTTCACGATTTCCTTTTTGTCTTCGCTGCTTTGACATAAATTCCTTTGAAGACTTCGGTAATCGGAAACATCGAACCAAAGATTTTACTGGCAATATTACGAGCTGCTTCAAGCTGACCGTTAACGATTTGAACTTGCAGCAAAAACTTCATCACCAAAGTCATCAAAAACATTATCGGAAACACTGAGGCAGCAATTTTCATTTCGACATTACTGTCTTTAGCGTAGAATGTTAAGAAATAATTCATAGCGGCATTGGAAAACACAAGATACAAAACATGGAATGTAAGATACTTGACCGCTTTGTCTTTAAGAGCTTTATTGTCAATAACGTGTTGGAAACTCTTTTGACACGTCGTGATTGCGCTATAACTAGCACACAAAACACAAAAATATCAAGCTTGATATCAAGCAAATTCCTTGATATAAATACTTTTGCTTGATATCAATAAATCGTATGCGCTCGCTCCGCTCGCTTGATTTCATCTTCTTAATGGGGTCCACTGAATCACATTGTCGGTAATTGAAATAGTAGAGCCCTCCTCGAGCCTCACTTGCTACTCCCCTCCGCGCTACCGCGCTCCAGGAAGCAGCAGGAGGCTCTTCGTCGGGTATTGTTATTAGCTTGATATTTTTGTGTTTTGTGTGCTAAGTTATATTCAGTCACGTCGTGGCGATTTTCAAGTATTTCAACAGAAATGTCTTTTTCAGCGTTGTCGAAACATAAGACTGAACTAAACCGACAAAAATTGTCAAAAATAGTCCTAAATACAATGCGTTTTGCAATATGTTTTCAATGAGTGTCTTTTCTGATAAACTTGCGGCCAAATCATCTTCAGATTTGTGTATAAAAAATACGAAGTAAAAAAATCCATCAAAGGCCATCGATTCTGATTTTTTTCAGTCAAGTTTGTTAGGGAAAAGTAAATGCCTCCAAAAAAACTGGAAAAAGCAGCACTGTCCTTCAAACTTTCATCGACCGAATCCATGATAACTTCTAGTTTGATAAAAGAATCTAGCTATACTGAAATGTTAAACAAATTGTTGTGAAAATTTACACATTTCTTAATCCGCTGAGACACGATAGCGTGCAACAGATATTTTTAAATGTAATTTTATCAATGCACAACTCAATTGTAATCTTTCATACAAAACCACTCGACAGTAAACCCCGATGAAGCAACGCAACCTAGATTTTCTGATTCTTTAAGCAACTCGTTCTTCATGTTCCATTAAAGTACTTTGTTGAAAAATTGTTTTCTCAAAAATTCCGCAAAATCCTCTGTTTGAAGCAGCATCAATGGTCGGAATGTTTGAAATTACTTGCGAGCAAATGTTTTATGAAAGTTTAACATTGTTGACAACATTTTAAAATCCCGTAAGCATTCAATGTTCGTCCTCATTTACATTCAAAAGCGTTTTGCAACACAATGTAAACATTTTGAGTGTTTTTTGTTCAGTTTCGTTGTCTCTAATCGCTATCGCTTCGCATTAAACTGTACCGAGTTCTCTAAGGGAAATGTTTACGCCCGTTACATCATCGATGCTAATTATGTGTACATTGAAGTGCATGTTAAAACAGGAGATTCCAAATTGCAAGCTTGTGTTACTATGGAAATAAGGGTTTGTTTGTTCTCGCAAGTTCTCGCAAGAAATAATGGTGAAAACTGAAACTTCACATCTCGCGGGTGCATTTCCATAGTACACAGTCGTCTGCTGTTGAAATTGCAGTAATTAAACCTGCAGATGACATGAAGCTTTACAACAGCGCTGTTTTTAGTTGCTTTTTATGTTAAAGCTTTACACTTTTGTTGAAGTTGATGGCAAAAAATGTCATTCGGTCTTTACATACAAAGTTGTTGACGAGAAAAATTCTCGAGTGTTAATTGATTGGCAACATTGTTGCCTTCAAGACGAAAATTTAATGAGTAATCGAGCGAGAAAAAGCTTCGTGGACAAAACTTTCCACCCACAAAAGTTAACCGAAAAGGGCAAAGTTCCAAAAATCTGATTTAGTTTTGCACGGAAAAACTTTCGGGCCTAATGAAATAACCTCGAGTCCAATAAATTTCCCATCACAACTGCCTAAAAAAAGTCTTTTTGATAAAAACTTCGCCCGGAACATAAATTAAACATCCCTTGAATTGTCACCAGAGTTGTTACGGCCCGGATTTTGAACACAGTTTAATTCGACGAGAACTTCCGTATTGCTGAAATTGGTTCAAAGGCGAACGGGCTAAGGAAAGAAGTTTATTTATTGAGTCACTCGTGACTTCACATGAAGCGGCGGCTTTACTTCTCCCTCATTATCTTTGATAGCATGTTTAGAGAAGGTTTTATGACGATATATCTCGGTTCTAAGATCTCATAAAACAACATCGTAAATTGCGTGTATGCTTTCTTTGATGATTTAGGGACTTCTTTCATGGAAAGGATAGGCGAATGTGGTGGAAGAGAAGAAAAGATTACGAAATGGAACCGCAATTAGGGGAGATTTGTTAATTACCGAGAAAAATTAGAGAGATATTATGGATTAATTAGAAATATCATCTCAAATTATGATTAATAGAAGATCTTAAGCTTATTGACTATAACTGCGGTAGTCATTCTTGATGGAAAAGGTTCTGAGTTTATTGACAGCAAGAAACGTGGTAAAGTTTCCAAAGTAAACTTCGGTCTGCTGCTTCTACTTTAAACGACTCAAAAGTTAAATATTGAATGACGTTCTACGAAACAGAAAACTAAATCAATGAACCATGTTTTCATGAGCTGCTGAGGTTTTCATGTCAGTATAATGAAATACCTCAACTAACAAAGTTACATTCACTTGCAATATTGCTTTCATTTAAATAACTTTTTGCGTAACTCAAAACTCCTTTGAAGTCTGATAGAGTTTCATTCAATTTCATTCAATTTGATTCTATTTTAAATCAATGCTTGATTCGACAGAGCTTCTAAATTGCTACAAGTTTGAAACGTGATACTTATCGGCTGGTGATTGTGCAGCAATTAATTTATTTGACTTCAATGATCTCGGTTTTTATTCTAATCAAAAAATAGCTCGATTGTCACCTTTATTAGTTGTACAAAAGGTGTCACTAGGTTTTTTTTTTAGAAAGAAATGAACTTTAAAATGCTTTTCATAGAAATTTCATGAAGTTAAATCTTAAAAAGCTTCAAAAAAAGCTTCAAAAAGCTATCAAAAAGTGGATTGATCATGATCAAATTCAATCCAACGACAATCAAGTGACGTTCGAAGCAAACAACCCCCATCGGATATAAATTTCAAAAGCTTTGAATCATTTCTACTACCAACCCAGTTCTTTTTATCTCTGGTCTAGATTTTCAATTTAAATCTTTTGACACGTACCTGAAGCAAAACAAGCATTCTTGTCTGAGCTTCTTAAAGAACTGTCTCGAAACACACATAAAGGCACCCAGCTACAGCGTCTTATAAACACGTTTTCACGAGTTTTCACTTTTCATCTTGTTGGGAAACGAATTTACACTTTGAAGAAGCACTCTCGCTTTGAGAGACAGAGTCTCGTTGGGAGATCAGATAATGAAGAATATCATGAAGCAAGAAATCACTGAGTTGAACTTCAAAAACTGTTTTTTGTCTTCAACTTTTCACGCTCGTAGAAATTTCCTGAAAAGACGGCGAGAAATTGAAAGATTTGTTTTCAAACAGAAATTTCTCCGATATTAGCTTTATTGTTCGACTGAGCCGGATGCGGCATTCCAATAAGCTGATTTCTCATGTTTCCTTCTCACTCGTTTGTAACAAGATACCAAAGCCATTTATTCCAAAGCGATAAAAGTGAATTTTTAGTACAACATAAAAAGAATTTCAATACGTTTAAAATTGAATGAAATGTGACGCGAAGCCATTCATGAGTTTTCAATCTTTTAAGGAACTTATGATATTTTCCTTCCGTAAGAATAACTCTGAAGGAAAATTTTGTAAATGTGTGTAAACAGAAAAAAGCTTAACGCTTGAAAACCTCTCAACTATCTCAAAAGTATGACTTAACTGATGGACCATACCAAAATAACTTTTTCTTCCCTCAATTTTTCACACCGTGAGCTTTCGTCGCGGAAAGTTCTGATATCTTAATTTTATGCTTTTGTTTTGAAGATTCATCAGAGTGGAAAGATTTCCACATCCTAAACCATTGAACCGTGATCGAAATTCTTTTCATCTTCTCATCTGTGCTTTATCGTCGTTTTGAGCTTTTGCGTTCAGTTTTGAGCAGAACAAACGCTTTATACAGTTTCTGACTAAGTTACTAATGAAGATTGCATTCTCGTTTTTCTCTTTTTTTCATTTACAGTTCGCCAGGAGAATGAACGGCTGATGCAGGATTCGTTGAACCGCGCTAAAATGGCGGCAAACTTCACGGATCCGCCAATAATCTCATCAACAACGTCAATGCCATCCCATCATCCGAATTTGAAACTGCTGCAAGGAAACTTTGTTCCATAGCAGATTATTTGCCAGTTCAAAAGTCTATTAATCTAATTGAGAAATTGCATCGAAACTTTTTTGCAAACGACTGGTACAAATAGCAGGAGAGTGGTAACGTTGATAACGTCAAGAGTTTTTATGTGTGGTGTCGTTTGAGATTGGAATTAACGAGAAAAGCTTTGACGTTATCGTGACAGCGACGGAATTCACAACATCCGCTCTGGTTGCTCTCCAGCATTGTGCAGGGTCAGTGTTGTAGCTGGGAAAACACAACAGACAGCAGTTCCACAGGAACATCGACAGTAATTTAATTCGGAAGCGACAACTTCCTAACTTCAACGCTGCAATAAAACCACTCTATACTTCCCGACTATGGCTGACACTGCAAACATTCCACTCGGAAATGGAAAATCGCTTTTGCCAGCAGAACACACGCGACACTAAGCAAAATTGTTCTTCTCACAGCATCAACAGCAACTTTTATTAAAGCACATTTTACGATCAGAAATCTTGAATTTTTTTGCTATACGCGTGAAAACGAGAGAACTAGAATTGAAGAAATCAAATAAAAGTGAATGAGACAAAAATAAAATATAATAAAAAAGTAATAAATAATGAGAATTACATTTAACTAAATTAAGCAACTTTATACTTGTTATTTCGGTATTAAAAATTACGATAACTAAAGTGTAAACTAAACAAGAAATCTCTAGAATTTGAAATTTGATTAAAAACCCGCAACCTCAAAAAGGAAAACGAATTAATAAGAAAAATTTGATGTTTGGACTTTTTGCAAGTGAAGTCATCACGAATCTAATAATAGTTTTAAAAATGAAAGTTTTCAGTTTAATTAAAGTCGGCTTTAAAAGAGTGAGTAACTAATAATAGTTTTCAGTTGTCAATTTTATTAAACTTTAACAGAAATTTTAGTTTCCGGTGCAAAAATATAAACTTCGTTGACACCATTGTCGTTAGAGTCGATTCGAACAAAAAATTATTAAACTTTTAACCCGAATTCTGAAATTATGAATTGAAAACAACTAAGCCCAACTTTAAGTCACAGTTGTTTTTAACAAAATCACAAGCGAAAAGTCTAAAATCTTCGACAGAAACTAAAATCACTTTAGTAGTTAAACTAAAATAGCAGAAATTTTTCAATAAATACAGAAAGTTATACAGATCCGATCAGAAGAAGTATTTTCATTCGCAAACTCAAATCACACTGAAAGCTATTTTTATAGAAAACACAGCCAGAGAAGACTAAGTTACAGTCTAGATTTTGCAGACATTGTTACAAACTTTATTCAAGTTTCAAGCTCACGAAACTCATTTCCAGAGCTGCCCAATAGCAGTACGAAAGTTTAAAGTGTGAACCAGTAGTTTGTTGTTGTTTTTTACGTCCGGTGTGAATGACTCAAAAGTAAATCCGTTGAGCCATGAGAAAGGAGAAAAAAAAATCATAACATTGATTTTAATGTAATTGCGTTGTTTCAAAATGATGAAAAAGTTCCATGCTGATGTACAGTTGTCGTTCAGCATTAAAATGAAAAAATTCGGGGACTATTTGCCGGTTTTGTCACATTTTCCATCAACCATGCCTTGATCCACTATCTTCCCAGTTTGGAAACCCTTTCAAATGAATTATTTCGATTTGACCCTGACAAAACCGGCAAATCGACCCCAAAGTTGATGAACAGAAGAAAAAAATTAGTTCCTGCAGAGCGATTGATGCTTCCAGCTGTTAGTTCGACCTTGATTTTCTGTTATCACCCCCTAAGCTGCATCGCCGTTATCAGCCCATAATCTGAAAAACCATCGTACAAGCCCCATGTGTACGCGGAAATTAATCTAAAGTGTTCTATTTGTATTAAGCCGTGGGGATTCATTTGATTTTTAATGAAACCGTTGTGACAGCAAAGCTCCAGGAAGCAGAACAAAAAAATAATAAGAAACGCTCGTCTTTTGAATCGTCTTGACCTTCTTAAGCACCGTTTCATAACTTCAATGAATGAAGCGTCTGATTTTCAATGAACAAGGTTCAAAACGACGTCACCAGCTTCGGGCACCAATGTCTTCTTGAAAAGACCAAACTTTGTTATGAAAGTTCGACGAGTTTACATTGCACTCGTCTTGTGTTTGAATTAAGATCAAAGGTTTTTTGCTCGCTGCATGTTTCGGTGGAAAAAAGAGTTTTGTTTGCTAAGACATTTAATTACACATGCTTAAAAAACTCAGTTATTTATCTTGGAAAGCTTTTTATTCTTTCGAAAAGCTTTGCGCAAAAAAGCCTAAAAGCTTGTTTCCCAAACAAAATGCGACGTCGCTGAACATGTTTACCCTCGACTCGAGAACACATTTTGACATGTTAATCCTATTTGCTTGTCGAGCGAATTGCATGCTTCCACCCTTCCGCGATTGCCAAAACAAAATTATTAATTTAATTAAAACGAAATTTAAAGTTAATTTATTTAATATCGGCTAAAAATGTCGACTCATAGCAAGATTTGCTTTCACCACACCCGCAACTTAACCGGAAACTTTGCAAAGTTCACTCACCGAACGAAATCTCCACAAGACCGACCCTAAATCGAAGCTCACCCAAAACATTCGAAGGAGAACGTTCGAAGCTTAAAGATTTCCTAATTCAGTTAAAGCTGTTGAAATTCACTTCGCTCCACTGCCAGAGTTGATGGGTTCCACGTTGTGAATTTTAAATTTGCTTTCACTCAAAATTCAGCAGAAAGCCAGAAAAGCAATGGAATACATGTGTGAAGGAATAATTCTGTTGCAAATACGATAAATTGACGAAGAACACGGGAAACGAGCGTAAATAAATTGAAAAAAAATTGCCGTAGAAATAATGAAATCAAGCGTTTGGTTCACTCGTTGTTAGCTGGATCGAGAAGTGACTAAATCGTCAATTATTTCATTCAATAGACACCTTTAAGATCAAACGCTTTATGCCAGATTGATAAAAAATGTTGAAAGGCATCTTAAACGATAAAACAAATGAGAACGTTTTGATATTTATCACGAGTCATATAATGGGGCGAAGTAAATTTTGTTTTCTTAGAAACTTATTGGGATAAAAAAAAGGAATAATTAATTATAAAAAGAAGAATATCGTTGTTATGTATCTAAATAAATCAGATTTATTAAAAATTTAAAAACTCCTTTTTATTTTGATTCGCCTTCAATTTTCAGAGACAAAACACGTCGACTGTCGTTTGTACTAGCAGCGAAAGTCGATGAAAATTAATTTTCAATGAACTGGGTCTGATATTTATTTTGATTTTGGTGATTGATTGACTTACTTTCAAAGCAGAC
>JPYR01000015.1:206363-277273 GCA_000775305.1 Belgica antarctica
CCCTAAACCGCCGATTGAAGCGGTCGAAGCACTGTGGTTTCTAGAAAATCGAAATTTCAGTTCTTGCAACGCGGAGCGCAGAAAGTTCGAGAGTGAAGCGAAATATGTTCCACTGGAGCGACTGGAAACTCGGCTGTGGCATCCGATACACACTCCCATCACCCAAAAGAAGGATTCAAATCTGGAATTGCCTGGTCGAGCTGTCGTTTAAAGCAGTTTAGTTAAAGCAGCTTCTCGATTTTTTATATTTTCTATCAGGAACGCATGATCACGTGCCGGCTTTTCGAGATTTCGAAGAAGACACTCGCAATTAGCGATGCATAATTAGTGAAATCGTTTCTGAATAACTTGACACGTCGTTTAATTGCTAATAGACTGTGAATCTCTAGTGCGCTCGCTGTGTTGACATTAAAAATGAATTTCACGACGAGACTGAATTTCGGCTCGAAAATTCTTCGATTCGCTGGTATTCGAAAGTTTGGTGGCTTGAGCAGGTGGTCAAGGTATGGCACATCATTAGTGTCGGCGTATGTGAAAGGCACAATCATTAATAATAAAGGACAAAAAAGGCAGTTTATTAAAAGGGAGAAGTAAACTTTGTTGATTGGCGAGTGAAGGCGACTGAACAACTCCCAGTGAGAAAAACTGCTTTGCAGTATTGAAAATTGCAGCAATTGTGATGGATCACAAGAAAATGTGTTGAAACTTCAATCAATCATCGCTTAATTCTCTGCTTTTAATTATTTTAAACATTTTTCCAAGCTCTTGTTCGCCCACTGGGTGTTCCACTTTCAATGCATTCGCGGCTTTTCTGATTCTCATGATTTCTCATTCATTCATTCGTCTTTGATCGATAAAAGACAACCGGCAGCTTCCAAATTATCTCTAAGGTGTTTATCCGTGGAACTAAGTGCATCACTAGCTTCAAAGCATCACAGACCGCGAGAACTCAGCAGATTGACCAGAAACGATTGGCTAAGTCGAAATATCGCAAGTTCATCAATTGCAAATCAAAATCCCAGAACAATGAAGCCTAAATTCGAGCGTTTGCCGAAGAGTGTTATTCCGTCGCACTACGACTTGAAGCTGAAGCCCGACTTGATCGCTTTTACGTTCGCCGGAAGTACAGAGACGACGATTAAGGTTAGTAGAACTAAGCCAGAACAACAATTTTGCATTTTTATGCAAAGAACAAGGAGAAAAACTCGAATTGGAGTAGGCGACACGTGTGTGTGTGTGTGTTTGCAGATGTTATCGCGACTGAAAAAACACCAAGAAAGCAGACTCATGAATTTTAATGATGTCGTGGTGACATTGAATTAAGAAATTCGGCAGAGCCGGTTTGTCGGCTTTCTTCCATCGTCTCGACGGCTTTGTTGCGGAGAAAACGCGTTACGTGCTGATAAGAGCGGGAATAATTACAGGCACAAAGATAGCGCGAGTGATTCGTCTTCGTATTTGGTGGCGACTCGTTTAACAGCTTGTAGCGCGTCGTCGATTGGAAGTCGTTTGTAATTGATTGCGAAAGTTCTTCTTCAAATTCTGCCGCACGTTCCCGAGAACAAGCGATGAAGCAATAACAATAAAACATCTTCGACCTTGACCATCCTCAAAAGGTTTCGTTTCGCGCTGCTTTCTTGCCGACTCTTGTTCTTTCGCTTGTTTTTCCAACTCTTTCGCGAATAATTTCGCCAAGAAATTACCAGAACCAGACTTCGCGATACCGTTAAACGAGTGAAGCATAAAAAGAGAAATTCGAAGATAACGGTGAAGATTTAGGGAACAATGGACGCATGTGTGCCTCCTTCTTCCTTGATTACCGTTAGATCACGAAGGCATGACGAGCATAGAAACATAAAAAACACCAAAAGAAAAAACCCTTCGACGACTGTTTACAGTTACGATTTACCGTTCGCTTCTGGGACCGTTCGTTTGGTATTCCTGCCAGGTGCCTGCGAGTTCTTTTCATTTGTGGCTAGCCGAAGTGATTTCTGAAGGAAGGAAGTCGAGTGGAAGAGACAAGGCAATGATAACAGCTCGAGATCGCACAAAAAGGTCGAATTGCGGTTGAAATGGGAGAGTGAGGAGGTCACCCGGCTGTAATTGCTTTGGGACCAAATTTGTCGCCTACCTGCCTGCGCACGCTAATGACAGTTCAAAGTCATCTGAGACGATTATGTCGAAGATTTCGGCCTTCTTCTTAGCGCCTCTTAAAATGCAGGAATAAACACACGAAGCTGTTCTTTCTTTTATTTGCACAAGACGATCGTGCGGCCGGTCGTTGATCTTCTGTTAATATTTTTCGGGGGAAGAAAAGATTTTTGCCTTCGTTTTCTTTGTGTCTGAATCATCTTTTCATCGCCCGTTTTCATTTTCAATATCAGAAATTTCGCTTTTTTGCGCGCTTCAATCCATGAAATCATCTCGTGACGGCGTCTTTCATGTTATGCGCGGAAGCCAAATCTAATTCGTCGATTTAATTTGATCCATTCAAATTTAAATTCATTCACGAAATTTAAATTCCATTCTCATTTTGCTTGCGCAACACCACAGATCAGCCAGGAAACAGAGAAAATCACGTTGAACTCCGTTGACCTGAAGATCCAAAAAGCGGCGGTGAAGCTCGACGATGGTACCGTCGTCAACTCGCTCGAGACGATCTACGTGCCGGAGTCAGAGGTCGTTAACATTCTCTTCAGCAAGCCGCTTCCAGTTTCTCAGAACGCGACGCTCAGCATGGAATTCACCGGCGAACTCAACGACAAGATGAAGGGATTCTACCGCAGCAAATACTTCACCAGCACCGGCGAAGAACGTTTCGCAGGAGTCACGCAGTTCGAAGCCACTGATGCCAGACGCTGCTTCCCATGCTGGGTAAGATCAATTTAAAGCTCTTCACACTCTATTTTAACCATTTTCTTCACAGGACGAGCCTGCAATCAAAGCTACGTTCGACATCACACTGATCATCCCGCAAAACCGAGTTGGCTTGTCGAACATGCCCGTCATCAAACAAGAAAAGGTCGACAATGACCTCAAGAGCCTGAAGTTCGATCGATCTCCCATCATGTCGACTTATCTCGTCGCTGTCGTGGTCGGTGAATACGACTATGTCGAAGGAAAATCAGACGACGGCGTCTTGGTTCGTGTTTACACGCCTGTCGGCAAGAAGGAACAAGGACTGTTCGCACTCGAAGTCACCATCAAGGTTCTGCCCTACTACAAGGATTATTTCCAAATCGCTTATCCGTTGCCGAAGATGGATTTGATCGCGATTAGCGACTTTTCAGCTGGTGCTATGGAGAACTGGGGCTTGGTATGTTGATTGAAACAACTTTTTCATCAAAAATAATCATCTTTGCAATCCTCAACAGGTAACATACCGTGAAACGATGGTGCTGGTCGATCCAGAGAACACTTCACTGATCCGCAAGCAAAGCATCGCGCTCACCGTCGGCCACGAGTTAGCTCATCAGTGGTTTGGAAACCTGGTCACCATGGAATGGTGGACCGAGCTGTGGTTGAACGAGGGCTATGCCAGCTTCGTCGAGTTCCTTTGCGTCAATCATCTTTTCCCTGACTACGACATTTGGACCCAGTTCGTGACTGACATGTACACCGCTGCGCTTGATGCCGATTGCTTGAACAACTCGCATCCGATCGAAGTTCCGGTTGGTCATCCGTCGGAAATCGACGAGATCTTCGATGAAATCAGCTACAACAAAGGCGCCAGTGTCATCAGAATGTTGCATCACTTCTTGGGCGACGAAGACTTCCGCAAGGGCATGAATCACTACCTCACCAAGTATCAATATCAGAACACGGTGACTGAGAACTTGTGGAGTTCGTTAGAACAAGCCAGCAGCAAGCCGGTTGCTGACATCATGCGCACATGGATTAAGCAGATGGGATTCCCGGTGGTCAAGATCACCAAGAACGTGCAAGAGAAGAACGGCCGTCGTCTCACGTTGGAACAGACGAAATTCACTGCTGATGGAACCGTCGACAACAAATCGGTCTGGATGATCCCCATCAACATCTCCACTCCAAAGGCTGAAAACGCGTATACGACCGTCCTCGACAAGAAAGAAACTGAAGTTCTCATCGAAGGCGTCACCGACAAGGACTGGATCAAGATCAATCCAGGCACGATCGGATATTACCGCACTCAGTACCCGTCGCAGATGATCGAGCAATTTATTCCCGCCATCACCAACAAGTCGTTGCCCCCATTGGATCGATTGGGACTCCACGACGATCTCTTCGCACTCGTCCAGAACGGATCCAGCTCGACCGTCGACAGCTTGAAACTCATCGACGCTTACCGCAACGAAAACAACTACACCGTCTGGTCGTCGATATCATCTTCGTTGGCAAAATTGAAGAACATCTTGTCGCACACTGACATGGCTGACAAGTTCAACATCTACGGAATCCATCTTTTCGGTCCGATCGCACAACAGCTCGGCTGGGACTCGAAGCCCAACGAAAGTCATCTCGACACTCTTTTGAGGGCGCTGGTGATTGCTCGCTTGATTTCGTTCAACTGCGAAAAGACTTGCGATGAAGCCAAGAGACGGTAAGAGATGAAAATTGCATTGTCATTCATTTTATAACGTTTTTTTTTCACATGCCCAGCTTCTACTTGCACAAAGAAGGAAAGCAAGCACTTCCAGCAGACTTACGTATGCCTTGCTACAAAGCCGTGCTGCAGTCTGCCAACAAGGAAGTTTACGAAGAAATGCTGAACTTGTACCGTGCAACGGATCTCCATGAAGAGAAAGACCGCATCAGCCGCGCTCTCGGTAGCATCCGCAACGCTGAACTTCTCCAGAAAGTCATCCAGTTCGCCATGTCCGATGAAGTTCGCGCTCAAGACGCAGTTTTCGTCATCGCAAGCGTTGCCATCAACCCACTCGGGCGTAACTTGTCATGGGCCTACTTCAAGGAGAACTGCCAAGACTTGCTGAATCAGTACCAAGGCGGGTTCCTGCTCACACGCTTAGTGAAGCACTTGACTGAAAACTTCGCCAGCGAAGAAAAGGCGCTTGAGGTTGAAACCTTCTTCAAGACACACGACTTCCCCAGCACAGAACGCACCGTTCAACAGTCCATCGAGACCATCAAGCTGAACGCTGCTTGGCTTCAACGCGATCTCGTCAAAATCACCGAGTACTTGAAGAACTACTAAGCAGTTCGCGTCTGCCATACGCTTTTACAGTCACGCTCGATGCATTTTCATACAATTTTTTCATAAAATAAACAGAATCCAACTTTGTGTATAAATTTGGCATGAAATAAAGATGTCACAGTTTGGAAATTAGTTCAAGTGTTAGGCGGCGTTTAGAAGCTTTTTTCGACAGATTTATCATCGGTAGTTAAAACAAACAACCAAAAACTTGTTTTTCACGCCACATAGTAAAAGTGCCAGGTGTAAATCTACAACAAGAAGTTAATTTGTAACTGCTTATGATGACGAACGGTGGTCCATGTCAATATTTGCAGAAGATTTTATGTTTAATTTCCACGAATTTTCGTCTAACTGCGTTTGCTTGCTATTTAAGCTGAAGACAAATTGCCAAAGCCATCAGTTTCAATTTGAACATGGACAAAGTTATTCACGCTGTAGTTTTGATCGTTCTCAGTTCATCTTGGGTAAGTTTTCTTTCATTTAAAGACATATTTACAGTTCATGTCACTACAGGTCAACGCACAAACCGCCCAAGCCAACACGACAATAAATTTAATCGAAAATTTCAACACCGATACGCTTGACACCTTGACTCAGCCTTTCAACACCCTGCGAGATGAACTTGTTGGGATTTTTTCCAGGACTCTGACTGCGCTCCGAATTGAGCGATCCGGGTACAACACAATCGCATCCGGTTTTCCGTATTATCAACTCTCTGAAAGCACCAGAGAAGCGCTCAAGGGAAATTTGACAACACTCGTTGCGTGCACCGACGACACTATGGACTACTTTCAAGACGAAGCCTTGACGTCGTTCTTTAATTTCGTGACTGACCCGGGAACACCAATTGAGATGTCTTACAAGCCGATTATCGATCAACTGAAGACGTTGGAGGAATCGGTTAAACAAGTCAACGACACTCCGTGTTTGGTTAAAATCGATGTCAACACAAGAAACCTAACCGTGACCTACCTCAACTTCACAAGCGGAATCAACGCGTGCACGATCAACGCTTCAGCGGAATATCGCGAGCCCATTCGGAACTACACTACCCTTAACTTGAACATGGTTTTTGCGGTGACTCCAATCAATCTTCGATTAGCGTTCTGCGGTCTTCCAGGCGACAAGGAACCTTGCATCAAATCGTTTTTAGCGGCTTATTCAAACACTGCATGTGATACAATGTGAGTTGATTGCTCGAGGAGTTTTTGAAGTTCATTAATTTTGCTTTAACAGAACGAAAGTAGGTGATCAAGCTAAGCTCATGATTTCTACTGTCCAAGCGAAGTATAAGACATGTCTGTCGGATGTGGCAACGAAAAATCCGTTGACTGTAAACTCTCTGTACCAGGATGCAGTCGACAACTGCATAGCAACGATGCTTTGAGTTAAAACGAACAATAAAGTTTCGATAACAAAATACTTGTCTGACTTAGTTTTTAAGTGTCATTGACGCCTTAACAGTCGGAACATATCGTGTTAGCCGAGAAAACGTTTTATTTTTATTATGTTTTCAGGTCAAATGCAAATCAATAAATTTCTGGCTTCTTCGGTATCTATTTAAGGCCGATGTTTGTTCTGCAAGATCATCAGTTTGAAGTCCAAGTTCAGAGATGGAAAAAGTGTTTTATTCGGTTGTTTTGATAACTCTTGGTTGTGCCATGGTAGGTCGCATAGAAACTCTTGAAATCTTCATTGACAACTTTCTTGAAACAATGTTAAAGGTTCAAGCGCAGTCAGCGACAGCAAATATAACTATCACTGGCATTGAGAACCTGAAAGTACAAGCCCTGGCGACTTTGTCACGACCGTTCAACATCTTGAAAGACGAACTCGCTGGCCACTTCTTCAGATCGTCAACTGCCATTCGATTAGGACGATCAACGCTTTTTGCTACGACTTCGAACTTCCCGTACTATCAGTTGACAAGCAGCACACGGGAACAGCTCAAAGGCAACTTGACGAATATAATTTCAAACTGCGCCGATCCGACGATCGAATATCTTCAGAAAGATGCCATGAAATCGTTCTTCAATCTGACGAAAGACTCTTGCACTCCGATTGAACGTGCACTGCAGCCAGCTTTTGATCAGCTTAGCGAATTAGAAACTGCGATCAAAAATGCCGACAACGAAACGTGCTTGATCGCTGTTAACGTCAACAATATGAATTTGACAGCAACTTATGCAAACTTCACAAATGCAATCGACGCCTGCACTTCCAACGCTTCCGCATCTTATCGTGTTCCAATCACTGATTTCGTAGAAGACAACTTCAACGCCTTCCCAGTTTTGACAGCGATGAATTTCAATTTGGCGGGTTGCGTGATCCTGACTTTCACTACCGAAGAGTGCGCGAAGTTGTTTTTGGTGACCTACAGCGACTCTTGTTCATCGATGTAAGGATCATTGACTGCAATTTTGTTTCCTTCAATAATTTCGTTTGATTTCCAGCACCGCAATCAGAGACCAAGCGAAGTCAATGGTCGAAACGAGCCAAACTTCGTACCAAGCATGCTTGAAAGCCACGAAAGACTTTCTGCCAGTCTCAACACCATACTTGGCTGCTGTAAGCGCATGCAAGTCCCAAACTGTTTGATTTAGAAGATAAATTGTCTACATCACTGTAAAGTTTTAAAATAACAAATTTTTAACACAGAGAATGTTCAAAACAGTCCTCAAAACTACTGGCCAAAAATAAAGAAAGAACAGTTAGCGCTAAGCTCATAAATCAATATTTAGTTTTAATTTTCAGGTCACATTCAAATTAATTTTCTGGAACTATTTAAAGCGGCTGCACGGGCAGCAACATCTTCAGTTGATGTTCAGATTCAAAGATGGTCAAAGTTATTTGTGTTGTGTTCTTTCTTATGCTTGGTTGTTTGTTGGTAATATTTGTCAGGTTTCAAAAGCTTCCAAAATTACTTTTTGACTTCCCGCAGGTTCAAGGTCAATCTGCGTCAGCAAATGAAGCAATCAACGACGTCGAAAGCGTGAAAAAGTCGTTGATAGTGGCGATTTCTAGGCCATTCATGGCATTGAGAGATGACGTCTACGGACATTTCTTCAGATCGCAAAACACACTTCGTGGTGCTCGTCAAGGAATTTTCTCAACTGCTTCGGTTTTCCCATATTATCAGCTCTCTGCCGAGACAAGACAACTTCTAGTCGCAAATTTGACGAAATTACTCACCGAGTGTGCCGACCCCACGATTGATTACCTGCAGAAAGATTCCATGCTTCGCTATTACAATTTCATGAGTGACAAAGGCACACCGATCGAAAAAGCTTTGCAGCCAGCGTTTGATCAACTTAACACATTGGAAGATGACTTGAAAGCGGCTTCGAACAAGTCATGTCTGGCCAAGGTAAAAGTTTCGCAGCGACAGCTGGCATCTGAATACAGCAATTTCACCGACGCCATCAACTCCTGCACAAGAACCGCAAATCAAGCTTATCGAGCGCCAATAAACGAGTTCACACGTGTTCACTTCGTGGCTTTGCCGTTGATGATCAGAGTCAACAGGGAACTGACTTCCTGCGACACCACGAACGTCAAAAATTCTTGTGTGATGAACTTCTTGTCGAAATTCTGTGCCGAAGACACTTGCAGAGTTTGTTCTACAATGTAGGTCGATGAATTATCTTGAAATGGTCATGTTTGCTAATGAAATTCAAATTCCATAGAACCGTCGTGAAGACTCAAGCGGAAACAATGGTCAACGACGTTCAAGACGCGTTTGACGCCTGCCTAGCGACAGCAGCTGCAAAATTTCCAGAAACAATTCCACTCGCAAACGAGGTTAAAGCTTGTGCTTAGAGTTTAAGTTTGTTTAAGAAAGCGGCGGAAAGTGTTTTGCAACAGCTGTTGTTTCGATTTCCGGGTTCGTGTTTTGAATTTCCCGCTCAAATATTTTTGAAACACAACAGCACTTGGTGGAACAGCGAATCGGTTGTAAACAAATAAAACTAGTAGCGATACCCGTCGTTGTAATTGCACAAAATGAAAATTTTAAGTCTTTCGGTTGTTTCATGTCAAAGTTAAAATTCTTTTCATAGGTTTCCAACAGCGATCTTCAAATTTCGCTGGCTGTCAATCGATTTCTCGGCAACGCAGAAGTTGCACAAACTCGATCACTAATAAAATACTCAGCGCGCATACAAAAATAGAACGAATATAAAATATAAATTTATTTGTTCATTATCAACGAGAGCTAATCAAAATGCAAACTTCAAGTAAAAAGTGATAATCAATTGCTATAAGCGTTAGTCATAGAGTAAAGAACTCTTGCATAGGACGGAAGTGTCGAATTCGCATATAGAAATCAGTTTTCGATTAGTTTAGTTAAAATTTGTGTATGATGAAGCTGTATCGACTCGTTCATCACCAGCGAAGCGTTTATCCCGAAGATCTCTTGCTCAATCCGAAGGAACATCCGTTAGTCAAGAAGGGTAAGTCGATTTTTTTCTGCCGCTTTGCACGCTCTAAAGTTCAACGACTGATAACGATAGGCGATATCGTCGAGATTTACCATCCCGAGGATGAAGGCGAAAACGGTCAGCAACGATGCCGTCTGCTTCTTCAAGTCAGCTTCGCCAAGGACTCCCAGAGCCGCGACTACGTCAGCGTCGAGTCTTCGATTGCACAAACCTTCAATCTCAAGAATTACGGCGATGTTTACATGCGAATAATCCAGGATCCGACAACGGTCGCCCTGGACAGCGTCGAAATCACTTTCAAAGACCAGTACATGGGCCGCTCAGAGATGTGGAGACTGAAACAGTTCCTGACAAACACTTGCGTTTATATCAACAAGAAAATTGAATATTGCGATTCAATTCGCTGTCAAGGTTAGTCGTGGCCTCATGCGTAACAATGTTGCTTGCTAATTTATCTGGATTACAGTTTACGAGATGTGGTCGATGGGCGAGCGAGTCGCCTGCGGCGTCATCAATGACGACACTAAAGTCGTGTTCCGCTCCAACACCAGCATGGTCTATCTGTTCCTTCAGATGAGCAGCGAAATGTGGGACTTTGACATTCATGGCGACTTGTACTTCGAGAAAGCGGTCAACGGATTCCTCACGGAGCTGTTCGCCAAGTGGAAGAAGCTCAGCAGCAATCATGAAGTCACCATTGTTTTATTCTCGAGGACATTTTACGCTGCCAAGTCCTTGGACGAGTTCCCCATCCACATGCGCGACTGCTTGCAAATGGACTACCGAGGTCGCTTCTACGAAGATTTCTATCGTGTCGCCATCCAAAACGAGCGTAACGACGACTGGAGTACGATTCTTGTGCAACTGAGAAGACTTTTCACTGCCTACCAAGACATGGTGCTGAACTACCATCAACGGCCTGGTATCACCGTTCCACCAGCCACCAACTCGACTGCTGCCCAAGGCAACTTTCTCGAAGTTCTCAACATTTCGCTGAACGTGTTCGAGAAGCATTACTTGGACAGAAGTTTTGATCGAACTGGGCAGCTTTCTGTCGTCATCACCCCGGGCGTCGGTGTATTCGAGGTCGATCGTGAACTGACGAATGTCACGAAGCAAAGGGTAAGTGAACCGTGAGTGTTATATGTGCAAATCGCTTATCGATTCCTGTTGTTACATAAGATCATCGATAACGGAGTGTCGAGCGATTTGGTGTGCGTGGGCGAGCAGCCGCTTCACGCCGTCCCGCTTCTCAAATTCCACTACAAAGACTCGTCGCTCACCACCGTTGATGACTACAGCATGCCGCATTGGATCAACCTGAGCTTCTACTCCACCAATAAAAAAGTCGCCTACTCAACCTTCATTCCGCGCATAAAACTGCCGCCACTCATCAAGAAAAATGACGATGCATTCAACGAGGCGATGATGAAGAAGCTGAAAGACGAAATAAATTTCTTCGACGATACAAATCCAGAATACATCCACAATTCTCTGTACGACTACGATGCGTACGACGCTCAGGTGTTTGCACAGCCTAGTCACGGAACCAGCTCGCTGCAGAGAATGCCCAGAACCAAGAAAACCTCGGCACCAAACCTCGACGGCTACACAAACTACTCGACATCGGTGACATCGCCGAGGGATTGGGACTTCCCGGCCACAAGTTCAAAGGGTCGCCGCAGGAAGATGTCCGACCCAGACATTCATCACACCAGCTACAATAATATTTACGAAACTTCGTCACCCACTTTGAAAGAATCACTTTCACAATCAGCTCTTTCGGGGTCAAAATCCAGAAAATCGCAACAGAAAGCATCGCCGTTGATTCGGAACGGCAGGGCGCTGATTAATCCGTTCGATCCGTCGCATGTCACAATCAAACTGACATCAAATCGCCGACGCTGGTCGCACATCTTCCCTAAAGGACCGTCCGGCGTGCTGATTCAACAACATCATTATCAAGCAGTGCCTACGAGTCAAACTCAAGACGTCAGCTACGTTCGAGAAGATTCCTTCAACTTGTCGTTCTCCGACGACTATGCACACACATCAATATGCCAAGTTGGGCGAAGACAGAAACACAACTCAATCAGCAAGTACTTTGAACGTTTCGACGAAGATGCAAATCGAACGAGTGCCAACAACACGCCGGTAGACCGTGGATACTTGAATGACCCGTCACAGTGTGAGTGTTTGAGGGTGTTGAAGGTGGGAACGTTCTAGTTCAACAGGAAAATGTATTAAACAGGTCAAGGGTTGGGAGTGACACATGCTGTCAATTTTCCGCCGCCTTGCGGGTGGTAAAAAAACATTTTAATCGTTGTCCTTGTCAGGAAGGGGCTGTAACAGCTTATGCTGGACACATATTAATCGTGATTTCATCAACAGTTGGCCAGAAGCGCAAGACGTCAGTCATGAACTCACCGTTCTCCACGTCAGTCACGACAACGCCATCGAAAACGTTGCTTTGGGGAGCCACGGGTGAACAGGAGTGGACGCCCGCCTTGACGACAGGTGAGTTGCTAAGGCTTCATTGAAAACGCTTCTTAGATTTCTCATCGAAATGCGTCATCAACCTAACGATTAATTCATTTTGATTGCTAAATCGCTAATTTCTTTAAATTTAATCGAAATGAGTTTGAACTTCGTGGAACTGCCTTCTCCCCTGTCGGGTTGTTGTTCATTGGAGTGTAAAAAACAAATTTAAAATAATTAATGTTAGTGGAAGTGTCATCATGATCCATCGATTAATCATTTATAACATAATCACATTTGAACGGTGGAAACTTGATGGGTGCAGTCAGTCGAGTGTTGCTTCAGGCCATGGCTGACGTTGAGATCTGCAGTAACTGTTGATAGACATCGTCTAATTGTTGTGAAATTGGTTTCATGATAGCTGAATTCCACTCATCCACTGTCACGGCCTTCAATTAAAAAGCAAACAATCCATCGTTAGCCCCATCAAGCTTCCACAAAAAAAATTCCAGACGTTTTTTTATATTGATTAATTTGTTTTTCTTTCTTTTTTTACTGCAATTTCATGTCAAAATGTAAAAATTGCTGTTAATTGTGAACCGTTATTTACAATCCGATCATCACGTGGCCCTTTCAAAATTGCGCGCACATGAAAATGTAGCTGGCAAGACAACCATAGGTCGGATATCAAACAATTTTTGAGTAACTTTTTAATGAATAGAAAATTTTAGCTTTTCTTCGACGTTTTCCTTTGTAATTTGAGTAAAAACTTCGTTCGTCGATGTCGTAACTTGCACAAAATTTGTAGAAGCTCAAGCTCCCAAGTTTGTGTAAGAAATGTTTCACTCTGTTCATTCACCAGTGGTGTCGATTGCACGTTTAATATTGTTCCGTAAATCAGCATCGTAGCTTTAGGTGAAGGAAAAAATGCTAAAAAAATATATTTCGTAGATCCAGCGCAGTCGTTTAATGACACTGCCTAGTAAATGTTCGTAAAACCGGTAGATTTGCAACAAGCAGTTGCAATTGGGTCAATTTGCTTTGGTGTTTAGCTGATAGCAATGAATGTCTTTTCAACAATTTAAATAGCATGTCTGCAGCCATGCAAGGCTAGACTGAAATTAAGGCAATGCACTTATTATTGCTGATTAATAATTTGTAGCAGATTTTGTGCATGCTTTTATCCTTATTCCGTAGCTAGAGAAGAAAAGTTTAAAATTGCAGACGTCATAAACACATTTTAACAAATTTTATGCACCAATCGACTAGGTGTTGACTGGAAGTCGCTGACGATTCCAGCGTGTCTTCCCATCACAACTGATTACTTCCCTGACAAAAGGTCGTTAAATAACGATTACGTGTTGTCGATTTACACGCTTCTGCCCGACGATGTTAATGCTGACTTCATGAGACACCGCGCGGTGCAGAGAAAGCCACTGTCAACTGAAGAAGTGTTTAAGGAACTTGTTTCACAGCGTTTGGCACAGGTAACAAGCTGAGAAGCGAAAAATTCTTCAAAACTGAATCTAACCATTGTTCACAGGGCTTCCAACTCATCGTGTTCACAGAATCACAAACACCGCCAGTTTTTGCACCATGCTGCGGTGGATCGATTCAATCAAAGCAGTCGATTGTTGCGCCAGTGGCGCCCGAACATATCAAAGAGTATCTGCTTTCGATAGGTCGGATTTTCCATAAAATCACTTTGACAGGTTCAGAAATCAAGGTCACCCGGTACAGACCTCGTCATCCATACACGCCAATAAATGTCGACTATCGCTATCGCTTCCATGCGCCAAACCATGACACTTATGAAGTTTCTGGGGTGAACTTCACGACGGAGAAGCTGGAGAACTTCAACTGGAACAACATGGACCAGTACATCTGCACCCGTGGTGACACGGATTTCATGCTGCACGAGGTAAAAATTAATCTTGAAAGTTTGTTGAAAACAAATTTATTGACTATTCCGACAGCAAATGAAATACTGGCGATACCGGATGTACTTGTTGCCCAAAGACGACCCAGTCATGAAGCGGATTATCGATGAAAACCTCGAACATTGCGACATTTACGTTCAAGAAACTTCAATCACTGTTCAAAAACAACAGGCGGAAGAGTTTCATCGCTTCGTTGAGACGCATTTAAACAAAATCAAGCGCGTCAAGAAGCATCGGGTAAGAAAAAAGATTTCCAGTCGAACATCGCCGTAACAGCTTATGAGTGAAGCATGAAAATTAACCGAAACTGAACCTTCTCTCTCATTTCTTGTAAAATTTGGCATTCTCGATTTAAACTCTTTCAAAAAAACTCATTCGACACCTGAATTTAGGGAAGTCCAACGACCCAGCAATCACATCTGACTCGAAGACGTCACAGTACAAGCACCAGCACCTCTCGACCACCGGCCGTCAACAATCAGGTCAAACCTCTACTCATTTCTCTCCCCAAGATCGATCTTCTCGCAAGAACTCACCGACGAAACTTTTCATTCACACAAACCGAGTTGCTTGTTAGTCTCTAGCGAGCGCTTGAACATTTAGCGAGCTCTTAATTAACCCATTTTAGCCTAGTTAGGAAGAAAATCTTTAATATTTGTTATTGATCTCACCAACAGACCCTTCAGAACTCGCCATTCCGTGAGCGCGTCGGAAGTAACCGGTACCCAGAACGATTGCGCCCAAGGTTTAGATATTTTTTAAAAATAGTTTTAATTAGCAGTTTTGACATTTTTGCACTTTACCGAATGCTTTTTATTAATCGATGTTTTCATGCTTCACAATAAGGAACTTTGAAAGGTAATGCAGGGTTGGATGCTGGCTTTGAAGTGGTCTTAAAGTGGACAACTTCGATTTCAGAGTCACAAGCTGCTTTCAGAGTTGCTAAAATATTTTCATTTATTAACAAAGTCAATGCTTGTCAAGATTTTTTACTCAAGACTGGCATAAATAATGACAAAAACTCACAACACACATTTCTAACAACACTCTCACTTCGTTACGCTTTCCATTATCTTCTGTTTCATCACTAATTTAGTTATCACTGGCGCTTCATTGTTTTTCAATTACGCCTAATCCAAGCCCCACGCAATCGCCGATTAGAATGAAAAAGTGCTTGAGTAGTAGTTACTTGCCTTTGAGTCCCAAAAGGTTGGTTGAACACGCATGAATACACACAGACACTGTCGTTCGTCCCTGGAACTGTCGCATGGAGTGCAGTTGATGTTTGAGATTATGACTTTGCATGCCATTTCATGTCATCCAACATTTTTGATCATTAATCAATGGTTTTCTCTCTCTTTTTCTCCCCCAAAATTCATTTGTTAATCATGATAATTTTTGGGAAAATTCAAACTGTGTATTTGGAAAATTTTGTATTTTGAAATGACAATTTAGCTCAAATGTTTCAATGCAAAACAGATCTGGGTCGAAGATTGAGACGAGATCTACGCTAATGCAGTTGCAAGCGACGCTGGCTGAGAAGGCATCGATAAAGGGCGAGAGTGAAGACAATGATGACTGGTAAGATTGACATTTCCTTAGTTTTTGCAAAGATGTTAAAGAATATTTTCAACTAAAACTAGCTTCGCACCTGAACCACCAAAGTTCAAAAACACTTCCGCAATCGCCGAGATCTTCGAAGCCTTCAAAAATCCGTCAACAGGCGTTGGATTCCTCGAGCCGCTTCCTTCCATGCCCTCACTTGCTTTCTCGTCCTACGAAGCTATCTTGTGGATTCACAACCGAGTCGAGAACATCACAAGTCCGATCGACATTCTCGAAGCGATGCGGGCGAAGAAACTCATCTGCCACGCAAGCGGAGATTTCACAATGCCAATTGTCTGCGGTTTCTATATTTATTACATCGTAACGCAAGACACTGAGTCACCGGACTTCAGAAAACCGCTGAGTGACCTTGAAGCTTTCGAAAACGAGTGGATGGAAGTCGAGATTCCACTGAAGTTCGTCATCCCCTCTACAAATGCACAAACTCCAACCGAAAAGACTCAAAGCGAGACTGACGTTCCGAATTTTCTTGAAGAAAATGTCGACAAGAAAAATCTCGACGGAAAACTGTACCGGCAATCGCATCTTGAGATCGATCTTTCTTCCAAAAGTGATAGAGTTGAATGGGGTCATGCACGATATCATCGGCACATGGTTCCAGGCAACGCATTTGAGATCACCTGTCAATGGATCACTGCTTCAGGTCCGATAGTCTACGACCTGATTTACGGGTGGAGCCGAAAAGCGCAGCAATGCGGTTACCAACTGATGCCGATTCCCGCCGATCCACTTGCAGAACCTTTCGTTGAGAAATCTGACCCGTTGAGAGGTCCAATCTTTGTGCCATTGAACACCGACTGTCTAATGCAAAATCGTTTGAACTTGTTTGAAGACTTCAAGAAGGAAACTTGGTCGGATCGAATGTTGTTGTTCCAAGACGCGATCGTCAGACGATTCGGATTCATTTCGTGTTCTTGCGAAACAAAAACGGGCTCAAACACAGTCTGCGCTGACTGGCAGTACACGCACGTGACAGGAAACATGTTTATACTAGTTCCGTCGTCTTGTCACGGAGTGCGAGCGTCGATGAGACGATTAGGCATGGCAAATGGCAATGTCGCAAGTCCGTTGGTTGGCAGCTTGGGCACTCAGAAGCGACTCAAGAATTATTACCACGCACAGCAAAACTCGGCGCCGCAGAAAGAAAATTACATCTCACGACACGTTCAAAACGGATCAAGCGGGTCGAAGGAAGGCGAGAACGGACTCAGCAACGGAATGAACGGAGGCAACGGCTTCAAGCTCGGTTTCCTCTGGCAATGGAATCACATGATTCTCAACAAGAAATGGAAGTCGCTGGTCATCAACGGTACCGATGAAATTTTCCAGCTTCGAATGCTGCGCGACTTCAGAGACTTCTGTTCCAACAACGACGGTCGGCTTCTGAAATTCTGGGATGAAGCTTGGGAAAAGAAAGAAAAGCTTTCAATTCTAAACTCAGCTTAAAAGTTTGTTTTTTGATTTTATTGATTTGGTTACATAAGTGCAGTACAAAAAGAAAAGAAAAAAGTCCTTTGGTAATAAACTTTGAAATGATTTTAAAATGTTGACCTGTGTAGATTTAAATATTGGAAACTACGAAACTTATGGCCGTAGTATCGAGCTTTGACATCAAAACATTAGAATGCTGAAGAAAAACGTTTTTAAAATGTGCGTTAATCCATCAAAACATCCGCGGTGTAAAAGCTCGTCGCCTTTAAAGCTTATCAGAAACGTGACGTGTTCACGTCAGCGCTGCTTGGGATAAGATAAAGCGTGGTTCTATTTTTGACTACCTGTTATTGTTGAGATTCTTTTGGGTTTTTCTAACGCCATAAATTACGCTAAGCGTGCCGATAAGTTTGCTTTCCGATTACTTACTCGCAATGAATATAAATTAAAAATCCAGCAGAGAACCATTCAGTTGTCGCTCGAACCTAAAACCAACATGAATTATTTCGTTCTTTCTGCACTCTGCGTGATCGCAGTCGTTGCATCGCCCTTGATGGACGGAAATGCTTCGAAAGTATCCGGAAAAATGGTGAAAATTCCCGACGGCTTCGGAGGCATGAAAATGGTTGATCTTGCTGCAGAAACAGAAGTCAACCCAACATTCGATCCACCAAATGATGTCAGATTCTTGCTTTTCACCAGAGATAATCCGCTAGTGCACGAAGAACTTGTGTGGAACGACATGGCTACAGTCACTAACTCGCACTTCGTGGCCAATCGCAAAACTATTTTCGTTGCGCACGGATGGCAAAGCGGCCCCACAACTGAAGTTGGACCTTTGACCACTGCTGCTTATCTCGCGCACACTCCAGTCAACGTCATGTAACTTTAACAAATTCAAGTTCCTTAATTTTCCTTTGATAACAAAGCCATAATTTACAAAGTGTCATCGATTGGAGTATCGGCGCTGGATCGATCAACTACATCACAAGCAGAAATCACGTTAACGCTGCTGGTGCACAAGTTGCAGCCTTCGCCAACAATCTCGCCGCTGCCAACCTTCTTGATTACAGTGAAGTCACGTGCTGCGGACAGTCGCTCGGTGCCCACGTTTGCGGTGCTTTCGGAAAACGCACGAACGGATTGATCGACTCGATTTTCGGCTTGGATCCTGCAGGTAATTAAACTCATCCAAAGACGAAGTCAAGTTAGATTGACTGACGATTTGCTCCCAATCAGGTCCACTTTTCTCTGTCGGCGATCCCGCAAACAGATTAGCCGCTGGAGACGCACAATACGTTGAAAGCGTTCACACTGACACCTTGGCATTGGGAATCGGTGACGCGATCGGCGATGTCGATTATTACCCCAACGGCGGCCGAAACATGCCCGGATGCACAAGTAAGTAGTTGAATTTCAATGAAAATTTCATTGACTAACTGTGAATCCACCAGCTGCCGTCTGTGATCACGCTGTGGCTCCAAGATTCCACGCCGACACTCTCAGCCATCCCGGAGAAATTTGGGGAAGACGTTGCGACAATCTCGCTCAGATGGAAGCCAATGCTTGCACTGGTGATGGTCATGCAATGGGGGGCTACCCATCGAACGGAAGATTCAACCTTCGTGGAATCTTCAGAATGAACACCAACGAAAATCCGCCGCTCGGACAAGGACCGTTCTAGGCCTTTGCGATTGTTTTATTGAAAATAATAAAAAATTAAGACTGAATGAAGAAAATTTAAGCAAAAATTTTTTTTTATTGAGACACATGTTGATTAGAGACGTCACTGATTTATAGCGTTTGATAGTCAGCTGATATTTAATCGTTCAATGACCTAAACGAGCAGAAATTTCTTTGGTTTCTACAGCCAATCAAGACTAGAAGCCAGTTCGAGGAATTAAGGATTGGACAAAGCTTTTTGTGAAGACCCGATCTACAGCCAACCTTCACTTTTTCTCTCCCGATCTAGACAAAGCTGGCAGTGTTGGATCAAATTTTATTTCCAATTCTAGTCACTTCATCATGAGCGACATTTGGGAGACTTTGAGTGAACAGGGTCGCCAGCACCATAGGCGGAAGTGGCTTGAGGGTTTGAAGCAGTAGAACTTGAATTTGGATTTGGAAGTGCCGGACAGCGTCGTTGGAAAAGTTCCAGAACTTTTTTCTTGATCAGATTGAGCTGGCACTCGACGTATTCGTTGTTTTTGGTCACAACTATAGAGAATTGAAGCAGCTTGGCAGTGGCGATCGACAATGACAGGGTTGCTAAGTTTCCGGTCGACTGCTCGTTGAAAATTCTTTTCAACACTAAGATGGCGAAAGTTTCCAGTGGACTCCAGATGACCGTCATTGCCACTTCGATTATTAAAACGCAAAACACCGCTTCAAGAGCAATCTCCACATTCTTCTGCCCTGGTGCGCACCTGTACTTCGCCGGCAGCAGTTCGTTGTCCAGCAAAAACAGGCAGACAGATATCAGAACCATCAAGTTTGGAACCACACGGAAGCAGTCGCTTAAGCTTGGGAAGCTGAAGACTCCAGGCACTCGTAAAGCGAAGTAGAAGAAAAGAGCAAAGATCGCGGACAACTTTTGACACATCATGAATGATAACAATATTTGATGAAGTTCTCTACTTTTCGCCACTAAATCTGAGAAAATTGTGCAAAACTTCAATGCGCAAACTTGAAATCGGTTGCCACGATCAAAATTTTAGAATTTTTCGATAAAATATAAAAACAACGATAAAAAATTTCAGATACAGCGTTGCGATCGATTTTACATAAAGGGCACCACTGCTTTATCAGCGGCAAACGCGTCATAAAAGAGAAGAGCGAAAACAACTCAGCTCAGTTTTGCTTACTATATCATTAGGTGCAGTTGCGCAAACATTAAATCTGGTAAAATGGCTTCGTTGCAAGGGAAAACCATCTTGGTGACTGGAGTTGGGCAAGGTGAGCTTAGAACACATTGCCAACTTAAGAATTTCAGCCGGCAAATGGACTTTCTGCTGTTTATAAATGACCTTGAACTAAGTTTCTCGGATTTTTCGACTTGTCCAGGCATCGGAAGAGATTTGGTGAAGGAACTCGTGAATTTGGGAGTCAACGTCATCGGAGTGTCTCGTTCAGCCGGCCCTTTAGACGAATTGAAAGAAGAAATGAAAGGAAAAACTTTCCTAGGAATCCAACTTGATTTGGCTGATTGGAAAACGACTCGAGATAGTTTAGCGAGTCTCAATGTCACTTTGGATGGCCTTGTGAACAACGCTGGCATTGCAATCATCAAACCCTTCGAACAGCTGACCGAAGATGATTACGATCAAGTCATGAACGTCAATCTCAAAGGTGAGCCTTGCTTTGAACTCATCTGTTTATTGTTTTTGATTTATTTTTGTCCCAGCATGCTTCAACGTCTTGCAGTGTCTGTCACCGAAGCTCAAGGACGGAGCATCGGTCGTGAACATTTCTTCGCTCGCTGGGACTCGTGCATTTCAAGACCACTCGGTTTATTCCACCTCGAAAGCCGGCCTCGATGCATTGACGAAGAGCTTGGCTGTTGAGTGGGGCCCTAGGAAAATTCGCGTTAACTCTGTCAATCCAACTGTGATTCTTACGAAAATGGGGCGAGACAACTGGAGCGACCCGGCGAAGGCTGAGACGTTGTTGAGTAAAATTCCGTTGAGAAGATTCGGCGAAGTCAAGGAAGTCGTCGATCCGGTTATTTACTTGTTGAGTGACCAGTCGAGCTTTATAAATGGAACGTGCCTTCCTATCGAAGGAGGATTCCAGGCCTGAATTCGAATAAAAATAGTATTTTCAGTTTAAATCGGTTGCGTTTGAAAAATCCAATTTTCAGCTCGTTCCGAACCGGTTTTCATCAGATGTTCAGTGTTTACATCGCGAAATAATATTTATCAAGCAATTTCCATGACTGTCGCGCATTAAGAACACAAAGCTGGCTTATTTATGAGCTTCATCTTCGACTTCTTCCAGGATTTAGTCCAAACAATGTTAGAATTGTTCAGCTTCGGAAGAAAGAAAATTTCCAACAAATTGTCGATCTTCATCAAAACAACTAATGGGAAGTCGCTGAGTGTTGACCTAGACCCGAAATGGGACATCGAAAAGGTGAAGGAGTTGGTGGCACCACAGTTGGGAATGGAGCCGAGCGAGGTCAAGATTATTTTCGCTGGCAAGGAGCTCGAAGACTCGACGATGATCAGCGTAAGTTACAAATTTACTCAAAAATTCATTCTGCTTATCGAGATTTTACATTTAAGGAATGCGACTTGGGCCAGCAGAGTGTTCTCCATGCCGTCAAAGCTCGGTCACGCATCAATGAGATTCTGACTAAGACGCGCCTAGAGTCCGTGCTCGACGAGTCAGCCGAAGAAACCGGCTTTTCATCGAAACCTTTCTCGTCGACTCTGGTGGACCTGCAGCTGAACCAAGAAGAGCGCAACAACATCCAATCGACCGATGTTGAACGAAGCAAGGCTCATTTCTTTGTGCACTGTCCGGAGTGCAAGAAACTTTCTCGTGGGAAGCTGAGAGTGCGGTGCAACATCTGTAAAGGCGGTGCTTTCACTGTTCATCGTGATCCGGGCTGCTGGGAAGACGTCATCGAGTCAAAAAGAATTCACGGCCATTGCGAAAGCTTTGAAGTTGCTTGCGTGTCGAACGAAGACAACGATCTGCCCTTCGCTGAGTTCTATTTCAAATGTGCGGAACATCCGTCGGGTGGAGAGAAAGATTACGCAGCTCCGCTCAACTTGATTAAGACCAATTTGAAGAGCATCCCGTGCCTGGCGTGTGGTGACGTCAACGACCCGGTTCTAGTCTTTCCTTGCGCGGCTGGTCACGTCAGTTGTCTCGAGTGCTTCCAGCTTTATTGCTCGTCCCGGTTGCAAGATCGGCAGTTCCTTCCACACCCTGAGTTCGGCTACACTCTACCTTGCCCCGTCGGCTGTGAAAACTCCTTCATCACTGAAGTGCATCACTTCAAGTTACTGACAAAAGAACAATACGATCGCTATCAACGATTTGCCACCGAAGAATTCGTGCTTCAGGCGGGCGGTGTATTGTGTCCACAGCCGAATTGTGGAATGGGAATTATCGTTGATGAAGAATGCACAAGAGTCCATTGCCAGAATGGATGTGGCGTGAGTTAATTCCAAGTAAACAAAGAGCTTTCAAGTTAATTTCTTGTTAATTTTCCTAATTGCAGTTCGTGTTTTGCAAAAATTGCCGCCAAGGATTTCACATCGGCGAGTGCCTTCCTGATGCGCCGGCTGTAAATAGCACAGGGTCATGTGAATACACCGTGGATCCTTCGAGAACAATCAACGCCCGATGGGATGAACAGTCGAACATTGCAATCAAAGTCACAACGAAGCCATGTCCGAAGTGCCGAACGCCGACTGAACGAGCAGGTGGTTGCATGCATATGGTTTGCACAAGGGCTGGCTGCAGCTTTGACTGGTGCTGGATTTGCCAGACTGAGTGGACGCGAGACTGCATGGCCACGCATTGGTTTTAAGATGGGTGTGATTGTTACAAAATGAACGAGATTATTCAGTAGGGAGTTAATTAAAGTGATTTCTATAGAAAGTTTACATAAAACAGTTATGGTTTGGCTTAAGTTCACTTGTTTTAATAATTTTAGTTTGATCATCGCTTGAGAGTCTATCGAGAGCTGAAAAAAGGAAGATTTTCTGGTGTCATCATGGTTCTACTTACAGCAAAAATCTGTTGAAATGAATCGACGGGCAGAGCTTGGATGTGAGCACTCCGAATGGCTGACTGTTGAGGCTTATCTTGCGCTTTCTAATCGTTCGCATTCGATTATTTACTTTTTCAGGATGAAGAATCTTTTTTTATCAAGCACAAAAAAAACTTGATGAACGGGGATCTCTGGGGAGATAAACGGGGAGAAGGTATGGAAAAAGCGTGAACGGAAAAATCCCTAACGTTCAAAGATCAGAAAAACCGTTAAAAATATTAATTTTGAAAACACTTGAAACTCGAATCCAAAGCTTTTCCTAACGTGGAGAGCATTTTCGAACCTGTGAACCATGCAAACTTTCGTCTAACTTTTTTCAGTGCACGAGAAAAAAAAATCATGAGAAAAATTTAAAAGCGATCCAGCTGGAGAGAAATTTCGCATGAATTAATGACAAAACTTAAAAAATCTCTTAACTCATAACTGGAAATTGTGTCTGGAAAATTACCAAAATTTTGATAGACTCGAAGTCTAACAGCGCGTCATCAAAACCCGTTGGGAATTTCACTGTTAGAAAATCATCAAAAAAATTGAAACAACGACAATTGATGTGTGTGAAAATGTAGCAAAATGATCAATAATCAGCCAAACACAACTCATAATTACAGATTCGCCCATTTTCCCCGGAAAATGCGACCTACTTGTAATTGTTTTTCGGAGCCGCGCGATCGATATTTGTGAGTAACGCCGAATTTCATTTGGCATGCGGCTCACAAACGGTTTTTTCTGTTATCAGTCAACAGCTTTTATTTGGTGTTAAATGATCATTGAAAGAGACGACGGAAGGAGAGAAGAAGGAAAATCAATTTTCCCACGCAATTCCGTCCCAACTTCCACTTCCCCTCGCCGACCTAAGCTACGGAGAAAGAAGACTCGCAATTCCTCAAATAATACAGCTGTTTTCAACACATGTGCACAACTGACGGCACAACAATGTGAAAAGTGTTTTCTTTTCTCGAACAAGCTTTTGCGGCGTGTGCGGGATGGGGAGAAGACTTTCTCTCTATTATCAGACAGCGCAAACAAAAAATATTTTATCGATACGGTTCTCTCTCGCGGCGCTCTCTGGCGTGGGCGACAGCGACATCAGACTTGCTAGGAATGTTGTTTATAAAGCATGAAGATAATGAAGGAAATTATGGATTTTTCATTTTCGTTGTTCGCTTGCACAACGCCGAGAGAGCGATCGAAGCTACAACAATGCTTTCGAGAGCGCTGTGGTTGCGGGAAGAAAATGGATTGATAATTTTATTACAAGCCATTCACATGGTGGATCGATTGAAGCATTGAATGGAATGTCAAAGCTATGTTTGTGTTTGCTGACACTCACTCCACGCACGCCATCCGCCCCAGCCGACTGACATGTGTGTTTACACAGAAAGGATTTTCCACATACATTGTTGAACATCATCATTAATTGCGATGGGTTCGGGGTTTGCAAAAAAGTTTGGAGCTTTTACACACATTCAACAATCTCTCGGCCACCCCAAACAGCGATTGAGCGGGAGAGAGAGACGTTTATCTGTGTGCTTTTTTATGTTTTCCTCGATTTTCTTTTCTTTTCCACCCTCACCATGAAAAATCAACAAAACAGAAGCTTCTGATTCGCATCAGTCTTTCAACAACTTTCGTTTCGATTAGATGTGCTTTTCGGTCGCCGAAGCCGTTGACGAATAAGGATACTTTCTCCTTTCCTTCTCGGACCTGACCTTATTTTACACAGATTTTATCGTGAAATTAAAAGAGAACAGAAAAATTGTGAAGAAATCGGTTTCATTGACACAAACGACAATGTTTTACACGAACCAGTTAGTAAAGACGTAGTAAAGTGATAAGAAATAAGAAAATGTAAATAAGCTCGTGTGGAAAGTATTTTCTTTTAGATTACAAGTGAAGAAATGTGTCGAAGCTGATTTTCAAAGAAAAATAATTTTGAATGTCACTTCGCTCGTGCGGAGACGAAAAAACTCTCAGAAACGAGATTTTAAAAGTGCAAAAGGTAAAAATTCCAACCTTCGGCGATTAATAAATTTGAAAGGAAACGGGACCTCGACGGTCAATAAGAAGCAGTTTCCATCCATTTTGCAACCAATTTCTCGAATTTCATCAGCAACCTTTTCGTGTAGAACCTTTCGATCGACTTTCACTGCCCGCATCGGAAAAACTTTTCTCCCTTTTCTCGCCTGGCCAGCACAGCGTCAACACAAAACTTGAATTTCAACAAGTTTTCCGTGCTTTCAGTCAATCTATTGACTCGATGCTTTCGTGGTGTTTTCCGCTCGCAGAAATGCTTCGCACGGTTTTCAGGGACCTTTCATCCCACTCCACGCCTGCAGTCAAGTGAAAAAGCTGGAAAATGTAAATAAGTGAAGGTTCATTTTCGCACCCTGGGCGATCACACCCATCCCCCGCTTCAATTACTTTCTTCATCTATTTGGTGCGTAAACATGTGTGGAAAATCAACGTAAATGTTTAATGAATCGATTTATGCTTTCATAATATGGAATTCCACAGTTCAGTGAAGAGGGTTGAATGTAACATTCATGATGTTGTGTGAAAGTTTGTCTTGCTGAAGGAAGGAAGAGAAAATCAAATCAAATCAGAAATTACATTTGATCACTTTGTGTGGAGAATGAATGATTTTCTGGGGATTCATCGAAAAGTCGCACAGATCATGTTGCAGAAGAGCTTCAGTTGTGAATATTTTATTCGATTTGATTGGGTTTAGATCGTTGTCACATCGCCATGATTGACACTGCTCGTTTCTGTTCAAGTTCTGGATTTTAAAGCTTTTCGAAAACTTCATGAAAAGTTCCCGTTAAGGTTTTTATCACTGCCAGGACTTGAACAACCGGTGAAACTTTGAATCGTTCTGTTGAAATGTCTTCAGGCCTGCTAATTATAAGATCACAGAACTCAGAGGGTCTTCTGCAAACGAATTTTTAATTAAGTTATTTACTTTTCATGGTCGACAGTGTCCGAAATGAAGAAGAATATTTCTTTGGAAGTTTTCTCCAATTTCCCTGTGGACATCTTCCGTTGAATCCAAATGAATTCTCTTAACTTTTCTCGGCCCTTGTCTCAAATGAAAAACAAACAGAAGAATTATGATTTATAAAGAGATCATTTCGGCAAGATGTCCCTTCGTCGCTTTCCGCCATCTTTTGCCATCATTTTCAAAGTGCCCGCCAGAGAGATTCAGGCAAGTCGCTCAGAATTACATAAATAATTCTGATGGCACAGAAAAAAGTCGGCACATCGGATCATAAAAACTGGTAAAGTGAATCCCCGGCAGGCATGGATGTGAGGGAAGGAAATGGAAATCATTGTGCCTTGAGTTCCGGCTGTTTACAATCTCCCACTCACTGCTGCTTCACGGCTTTTTCCCGTTTTGTGTCATTTGCACCGACACATTATCGATTATTACAGGGTTTATTCTTCCTTTGTCGTTGCCGAAGGCTTGTATCTTGTGCAGTTATGCAAAAATATTGAAGTAAATAAGTGAAAAAAAGTTATATATCTGAAAACATTCAGACGAATATGTAGCAAGAAATCGAACCGTTGGATGTAATGTAACAAGTAGCAACAGACGAATTTTTAATTTAATTGCATGGAACCAATCTACTAATTTCCCCTTAAAACTAACTTCGCAGTCAAACGATGACCAATCCAATAACAAAATTAATCGTCTTCTAGCGTCGATCATGACAATTTTTCGTCCCCAAAAATGACCAACAAAGCAATAAACCAAATTTCAGACCACAATGCCTAAACACAACTCTTGTCAGAACAATCGCCTTCAAGAAAATATTATCGAGCTAAAATATGGCCCTCAATGCGACATTTCTTTTACGGCTTCTGATCATCATAAATCGCAATCTTTCGGTGTCGAAAGTTTATTTGCTGCTTGTTCTGTCTTTTTATAGTTTCTTTGCCGTCTTTCATGTCCTGTCGCACTCTTCATCGCCTCTTCCATGCAAACGAAAATGTTATTCTAAGCCATAAAAATTTCGCTCGAGTTTCCGTGAATGGAATCTATGGAGCAGCATCTCTTTGGCCCTGGTTTCTTTTATTTGATTTGTGCAGGAATTTACCAAAATCATTTGAGCATTGTGTATGGGCATGAAGCAGAAAAATATTCTCGTCGATATGAGAAACGCAAAATATGTGGAAATAAAAAGTTCTCGTTTCGTGAAGCGAACGACAACAACAACGACATTGGGTAAAATATCGAATTTTCCTCCCTCCCGTTATCAAGTCTAGTATCTCTGGTGTACATTGTGCTTTAAACGTGCACATTTTACATGGAAACTTGCCTCGTTTTGCGCATCACGTGTAGATTCGTTTTCAGCTCTCGAAATGTATTTCGTCGTACATAACACCGCACCACCCTGCGAGAGAGGAAAGCAGCTGGTGTTAGTTAGTGGGTGGCTCAGTGTAACTGAGAAAAAATATTTTATAGATTTTCTCTCTCCCACTCGCTCACTTTCTTTCACTTCTTTTTGTCGTGAAAGGAAATCCCATAAAAACAAAAAGCGAATTTTTCTTCGCGCCGACTTTGTCCACTCACGTCTCCTGAAAACTTTTCTCTTTGATTGAATATTGAGCACCCAGAGTGATGCGAATGTCAAGGCGAAGCGAGAAGGAAAGCTTAAAAAGACGAAAGAAAATTAAAAAAGTTTCGTTCACTTGTCTTGTTGCTGATGTGGAATAATTATGATGTTTATTTTATTGCGAAGGCGTTTCAAGTGGAAGAATCCACACTTCCAGGTTTTCAAGGAATTTTATTATCGCCTCTCAAGATTTTATTGAACAAATGTGAAATTGACGCGTTTTTATGCGATGTTATCAAATTGTAAAGCTTCTACTGTTAATTTTATTAGAAATTCTATAAAATTCGAACTCAAGCTCAGCTCAGAAGATTTCTGATACCGATCGAAGCCTTTGCTTCAATGGTTTTCTTCCACCACTTTTTTGGAAAATTTCATGGAAAAACTTTTTCTTTTCTTTCCACTTTTTTCTCTCTCGGTTTCATTGAATTGTTGTTGATTTCCATCCGTTCAACGTCTTGTTGCTGGCTTCAAGGATTGTTTTTTCTTCTCTTCTCCATGTTTGCATGTGCTCCGCTTTTAACACTTTTTCAAACAGAAATTATTTATCGATTTTTTATGCTTCACGTTCTCCGAAGTGTCCCTCTCGACGGAAATTCTTATTTTCAATTTGCCTTGTGCTTCGCTCAAACTCCAATCCCTCCATCCGTCTTCGTCGCTTTTGAATCAATAACCAATTTTCGCAGCGGTTGCAGACACGAATGATGAAAATCACCGAAATAAAAGTTGAAAACCATCGTCATGATGAGTGCAAAAAGCGGAAAAGTACAAGGCGCAAGAAAAAAGGCGAAAAATCAATGCAGCGTCCCAGAAAAATAACACATTTTAATGCTCTTCTTGCTTGCTGCCTCGTAAAAGTATCTCATTTTACGGTTGGGGCTTTCGGCTGGTGTCGAGTGTTAAATTTTACGTGCCCGGAAAATATTTTTCTTCGCTACTGCCTCCGAAATTTTCCATTCTGAGTGTCGTCTTCCCTCTGATGCTGTCATAACTTTCCGCCAAGTGATGCGTTGTTTCACGGAGTGCGGGTTCAAAGCAAGATTTCTTCTCGTTGAAGCGGAGAAGTTTTGGTTGTTCAGGTTTCCCAGTGTCTTCTTTGAAAAAACTTCAAGTCAATCAAGCTTTTAGATGAGAAGTGCTGCCAACTTGCTTCCCGGCTTATTTGAGAAGGCAGCGAAAGCACGACGTGCAGCATAATCGACTTTTTCATGAATTCGTTACAACGATGTTTCTGTTGCGATGCACTCGACGTGGAAAGTCCGAAGCGGGTAGAAAAAAATGAATTGTGTGCATGAAATGACAGGGAAGCGATGGAATCTCTCGAGGCGGACGACGATGAATGAAGCTATAAAATAAAACGTTGAATAAAAGAGATGAACTCCTCGACAGTCTCGCTATTTCAAGGTTTATCGACATTGCTTCTCCGTCGCCTGCACAACCGAGCGGAACGAGTGAGTGAAACGGGAAATTGTGCATCATTCAAATGAACCTCATAACGTTCATCATAATTTTTACGACGCCAACATATACTTGCAGCCCGGAGAAAGGGAGGCGAGTGCATTTAAAATTTATTTTCAGACATAAAGCTTTTCCTTCCCAGCTGCACTCAGCTGAGGAGAGGGCGAAAGACTCATCTTTATGGAGAAAGCAGTAAATTTATTGATAAATGTTTCTCCCTTGTCGGTCGCTTCGCCTCGTTCACGTCGATTCTCTAATTCATAAAAAGTTTTTCAATGTTCGCTTGATAAAAATTATAGAATCGGGATGTTTGTGGATGGAAAGATGACGTCTGTGCATGAAAGTATGAAATGTGAGAACGGAGAAATGGAAAAATGTCGTTTGCAGATACTGAAAAATTCAGAAAGGGGTTGAGTGTGAATGACGTCGTTACGGGCTTTGATCGTGATGAAATGGCTTTCGAAGCTTCGTCGCTAGAAAAATAACTTAATGGCTTCCCACAGATTGTTCGAACTTTTATTCACTCGAATCCTAATAAAAACATGGCCAACGTCAAGCTTTCTTCTGGTCTTCTTCTTCGTGACCTTTAGCAACTTCTTCCAAAGCCTTCGACTCTCGTCATTGGAGACGATATTGGATATCACATTAATGCTTTAAAAATAACTTGACAAATGCGCTTTACGGAAAGGTTCACCAGCCGTTGACATTGACGGGGAAATTCCCAGAGAAATGAAAGTGGATGGAAAAACTGCTTCGACAACGAAACGATATGAAGTTTAATGAAATTATTTGTGATTTTAGTGATTGAAAGCATCAAAATATTTATACACTTTTAAAAAGGCAGCAAACGTAAATCAAATTAAGCATCAGAACGTGACAAATTAATCAAAAGCTCTAGCAGTTCTCAGGCTAAAAGTGTGTGTATGAATAAATTAAAAAGTTTTTGTTCGCTCGTCACCGTTTGCTTTCCTCCGTACATGATAAACAAAAGTCACAAAATTATGACATTCACGTCAAGAGTTATTTATGAAGCGGGGCTGTCTTCTAAAAATAGATTTTCCGGTTTGTGTGGTGCCTCAAATTGAGGGAACAAAAGCGCAGACAAATTCCGCTCCAGGAACTAATTATGGAGCTAAGTGAGAGTCAATAAGAGAAGACGCAAAGGAATGTGGCGAGAACAGTAGAAGCCAAAGTTGGAAAACATTCCGAGCTTGTCTGATTGCGCGGCATCATCGGGAAAAGAAAAAAACGCCAGCAAAATCGATAAAAAATAATTTTCCAAAAAGAGTACAAACTGTTCCGAGTTCAAAAGAATATCGAAGTCATCGCCGTGAAAAAAAAAGAACACACATAAACGACCCATCTGAAAAGTGTTAGTTTCCCAATTTTCAGCGGTGCTGGTGAGAGAGAGAACAGCTTTTCGCAATTTTATCGATCACCGAAAACTTTTTGTTTGAAAAAAGTCGTTGATTGTTGAAAGTTGACTGGAAGAACAGAATCATCTGAAACGAACAGTTAATGGAGATGGATTGCTATCCGGAATATAAACATCACATTCATCCAAATCATCAGCACTATGCCAGCAACAATGCTGCAACTAATCATCCGTATTACCCCGGAAATTACGGCCCGACATCCATGAGATATGCTCACGCACACGCACCCTTCGAGAACGGTCAGCAACAGACTTGGACGGACAACTACACGCGATACAATCAGGCCCAGCATCATCTCAATCATCACGGCAACTACTCGAACTCCTTCAACGGCCACTACGGAGCGGCGCGTGAGAGCTATCATGCAAACGCCGAAGGAAGTGGGCAATTTTACTATCAAAACGCTCACCAAGCATCGGCCGGTTATTACGGCAATCATTCGTACGATTCATACCGAAACGCTTCGTCGGGTTACCATTATCATTATGGAGCTGCTGGTGGAAACACGGCCTACCAACAAACCCCTTCGACTCCCAGCCACTACTATCCATCGTCCTACAACGCAGCGGCGGAACAACAATTCAACAATCGATATTACCCGACACCGCCACCGTCTGCGCCACCCACATCGCAACGAGACCCTTACTCGATTGGACATCCCAACGAGCCGGCATCTGCAACCTACACCCCTTCTGTTGAGAGCGATCTCAACGACAAACAAATCAACGAAAGATTGTCTCGCAATGACACGAAAAGCACTCCAAGTGACCCAGTTGCATCATCATCATCTCCTCACCACTCGCCACTTGTGAGGCAATCGACGGAAAGTGCCGAGAAGCACGAGAATAAAATGGAAGTTCAACAAACTAAAGCCGATGACTCATTGCATGAGGCTTCCGCGCCCAAGAGCGACGACGTCAAAGAAGAGAACACAAATGAATCGGTCAAGGTCGAAGACGAGAACTCAAACGGCGAAGAAGCCGAATCGAAAGCGGTAAAGAGCGACGATCAGTCACACCAATCAACATCACTGATTAATGAGAATCTCAACCACAATCCACTACAGCACCCGTGTAATGAAAATTTACCGAAAGCCAACAGCCAGAATTCACAGGAATTGGCCAACGAAGTGGAAAATTCGGCTGCAACAGGTAAGTGAAGAGAGAAAACACGAAGAAAATGTTCATGAGTTTTCAATTTCCATGAAAGAAAGAAATTTTTGATTAGTTTTTTGTTTGTTTGGGTATCCGTGGGATGAGTTGACAATCTTTAAATAATTTTCAAGCAATGATCAGTGAAGTTATAAAGCTTTAAACTTGAGTTCATAAGAACAGAGATGCAGAAACAAGTTTCAATGCTTGAAATTTAAAACCCAATGAACGGAATGATTTGTTTGTTAAAAGCACTTCTATGATTTCTTTTCTTGAATGCCTTAAGCGTATTGTGCTTTCTAGCAATGTTTAAATTGATTTCCGTTCAAACATAAGCTACGTCTTTCTGTGACTGATTGTCTAACAGCAAATTAAGCTTTTAAATCAAGCTTTTTGAGAGATTCCTGAAACAATTCATCCCCGTTTTATTGGAATTGACCTTATTTCGATCCGATTGCAAATAAATTCTGCAATTTATATCGAGATTTCTTTAAGATCTTCAAAGATTTATTGAAATTCGATTGCCATTTTGAATCAGCTTTTAATTTTCCGATTCAAAAGCTTTTTTTGTCTCGGGGAGATTTATGACGCAAGCAGAAGTCGACATGTAACGACTCCTTCCTTGTGCCGTGCCAGATCTTTCCGGTTGGTTTGAAAGGATAAGCACAAAGCAAAAATCTATTAAGAATAATTTCGCCATTTGAAGGAAGACCTCGGCGAAAGAGTAATGGTTATTGATAGAGATCAAGCGACCTTCGTATTTTTCATGCGCTCGTTTACTTTTGTTCGCGAAAGCCAAAATAAATTTTATTTTCCAGTGTAAATTTATGGTTGCGGGGGTGGCTAGAATAAACCAGAAAAGTTGATATTTATTGCTTTAATGCATTCTCGAACAAAAAAGCAGGAAAAATGAGCTTAAATTATTGAACCGAATTTTCTGCTGAATTTCAATTCCGCGCAATTAATTAAAATAAATAGTTTTTTCTCGAGGCGAAATTGGATTACAAGCTGTAATGGAAAATGAAACGAGCGTCAATTCCATCAACGGCAATAATTAAATTGTAAAGTCATCATTTCACAGCGCGTTAATTCATTCATAGCCCCCCTCATCAAGGAACTCTCTAATCTCGACGGAAAACTTTTTACCGTTCGCAGCGCTTCAGCGCTTAGGCATGCAACAAGTTGCCGCTGTCATTCATTCACCATTAGAAAATAGTTTCTGCGAGTGACTTTAGCATTCGGTATTAATTTATGGTCGCAAGAATGTTTTATGCATTCGTCGGCAGCAACACTCCAGACATAATTTGATTCGACGTGGAACTCTCAAAATGAAATTCATTGAGCTTTGCCACTTGGCAGAAGAAACGCTAAACAGAATTGAAACAGTTTACTTCAGTAGTGCTTTTCAAGCGGAAAATTAGAAAGTTCTCGTTTATAATAGAAAAGAAGTTAAATTAAATTTAATCAAGTTGTTTTTTTGGAATTTCACAAAAAATTCAGTAGAAATTAATTTGTCTCAAAAAGTTTCTGGTGCTCAAGTGTTGATGCTGCAAATAAACATTGAGTATAAGTGGGAAAAGTTTGGGATGAAGTGCTGTAAAACTGTAGAGCTAGGGATGTGTAACAGCAAATTGTGAATTTTTCAGACAAACTTTGAAGATTCTGTGCAAATTTGATGTTGTGCTATCAGCAATTACATCAATTCGATGAAAAGTTTCCAAACTGCTGTTACATAACTCGCACACTATTCTACTAGCTCAAAGTTTTGTGCATAAATCAAATTTGCGTAACGAAATTATGTTTGTTGTTTTGAGACGTTTCATCAAAAAGCGGAAAATTCTTCATTAAAACTTGTCAAAACTTTTCTGGATCGATGTGGTTGCATAATTAAGAGATTTCTCTGTGTGACGCAAGGTTTGTAGGATTCCGAACAATTTTTTTATGAATCTATTAAATTTCCCAGTCAATAATTCCCGAGAAATCCGACTCGGTGTTGAAATTCCAAGTAATCAGCTTTCCTACAAATAATTAGCGGGCAAAAAATATTCAATCAAGAAGATTTGCTTCCGGATGCTTTATTCTCACGATCATGCTAGACATCAGGGAAAAGCCCGTTGTTCTACTTAAGGTTCTTATCACGTTCTTTCCTTTCTTTATTTTTATTAGCTAGGCAGGTTTATTTGCAAAAGAAGAAAATTCATGAAAAGCTTTGACAAAATTCATGGTTATTTAAATCTCAATTTTGACACGATTTCTTATTTTTCTGGAATCTGAAGCAGCATGCCAAAACCGCAACTCACCAGAAATTATTTTATGACCAATTATTCTCACTTTCTTTCACACAGATTATCTTTACCAGCAAACCGTGAGAGATCGACACCGGAAATCTCCGAGGGAGAAGGAAAAATGCCTGAAAAGTCCGAACCTCGCCTGCAAATCACTCGAGATAAATTCAAATGTAAGTTCAATGTTGTTTTTGGGCTGTTTTTGAGTTGGGTCGGTAACTGTTCAAATTGAAACTCTGGTCGGATGATGCAAACAATCGCAAATTTTTATTCCAAAACATGAATTCTGAAGCTTGAATATTATAAAAAAATTTCGAGGCAAACAAAAGAAGGGAAATTTAAGAAGAAAGAAAAAGTCCAAAAAAACTTCTGAAAACAATTCCAAAATCAGTGCAAACATTTACCATCATTAAAAGTTCTGCATTAAAGCCAACTTGCCGGCGGGATGGCGATTGTTATGGCGATGTAATCTCTTGAATGTTCAATCGTTGATTAATTTGTTTCTGATGGAAATCGTCAACAACAAGACAATCCTGACGCCATAAAACAAATTATAATTTCTCAATTTCCTTTTCATTAACATAATTTCATCGCTGTTACGTCTCAGTTGTCAGGCGCTCGACTGTAAAACTGTAATCACTTCATCCGAACATTTGTGATTATTCATTCAAATGGAAATAGAAATGAAAAAGACATTTTTGTATTAATCAAGTCGTAAAAATGCAAATTTTTATCGCCGCCCTGCCATGCCGGATTCCATTTTTCCAAATGACAGCGCGCTGTTTGATCTTGTCAACGATTTCTTTTGAAGATTTTTTCCATGATTTCGTTTGTTAACGGCTGAATTGATTTCACTTTAAATGTCTTTTGACTTTGGGGTTCCCGGCTTGAAGGTTTTGCCATCAGCAGCTTTAAGAAAGCGATTAGATTTTGATGATGTCTGGAAAGTTTCTCTGTTTGCCCAAACTTTGCCGTGTTTTGGCAAGTGCTTGACATCACACACCGATGTTTCTTGTTGTCAAACTTTTTCACCATCTGACCCACATTCCAATCATCGATTTTCCTGTTTTCTGAACACTACGTGAGTTAATTAACCCCAAGCTTGACATTTCAATCAGGAAACAACATTTTTATCTCCACTTGTCTCTAAAGCCGTGACGTATCACAATCTGCTTAACAAAAGCAGAATTCTCGACGAGTTCAGTTGAGAGTCAAACTTAGTGTTTGATCAGTTTTTGTTTGACAACAAAATAACTCAGGCATGGTTTGAAGTGAAATTTATCAACAAAAGAGTTACAAAATTTTCTAAAACTTTTTACAAAAATCTTTTAATTGGGCAGTGTCTTGGTTACCGCAACGATTAAAGCTTCAAAAATCTTTAAAATTTGATTACAAACGCCCACTTTATTATGCCTCAGCCCTGTTTATGATGAGACATTCCTTGCCTCTCAAACAATGATCCACTTGTTCCGCCATAAAAAAAAATATTTAATTAGCTGTTTTCGTCACTTTGCAGGGAGTTTTCTTTGGAAATTCTTTTGTCAGTAGTCTCAGTTTGAATTTGAAACTCGAAACTCAAAGTTTGGCGTTGCTTCTTTGGATTTCTGAATGGTTGCAAAATGTTGGCTTGTTTCCTGATCTTTTTGGCTGCTACGCGGTTTCAAGTAAGGATTTTCAATAATTTCTCGTTGAGTTGTGATTGAAGCTGGTGACTTTCAGTTGATTTCATGTCAATATGCTGGTGAAGTGATTGAGAAGGAATATTACTTCGGATTTCATCAATTCCGAGACATTATCGACTCTGCTGAGGCGAATCTGACGGCGACCGAGCTGAACTTTCTCTCCGATGGAATAAACTTGCTGGTTTTCTTTGGTGAAAACTTGACGTTCCAGGCGAGTGAACTTTTCGAGAACTTTGGCTTCATTGTCGATGCAAGGCAAGTTTACTTGTTCGTGACGAATATAAGAAAGCAGATCAAAAACGGGATCGACCAGCTGATGCGGAACGTCACAGCCACTCAAATCAAGCAAAGTTTGCAGAAAAGTTTCGAGTTGTATTCAATGCACTTGAAAGAAATCTTTGACAAAGAAATTGGAAAGATTTACGACGCCGCGAATCGTAATTACGGAAACTTAGACTGCTGGGATGGTTACAAAGTTCCAATCTTAGAGCTTGGTTTTGCAACTGTGATTGACTTAAAGGCGCAATCGCTTTTGGCAGCTGAAAACTTGACAAACAGCTATGAACAACTTGAACAGGAAGTCTCGTCGACGCTGGGTCAAATTATTTCTGATTTATCGATGAAACACTTAACCCTATTGACAACCCGTTCGAGAGTTGCCACTTATGTGAGTCGCAAAATTAATTTACCATCTCCGGAAAAGGCGAACAGTCAAGCACGTCTTTTGTTTTAGATCGAAGACAACCAGAAGAAGATTCTCGATCAAATTGATTTTTGGTTCCTTCAAATTGGCACTTCACTTCAACGAGCGACAAATAATTTGCAGCTCGGTGCGGACGAGAACGTTCGAGAGGCTGAAGCGCAATTGGGGGAATTGAGCGGTGAAATTGTTGATTGCCTTGTAAATTAGTTCGCCTGCGTGCCCATATTTGTTCAAAATGACTTTCGGGGAGTCACTAGGAAAATATAAATAAACTTTTAATGACGACACTTTTCAGAAAATGAATTACAGAACAAAGTTTAACTCAATAAAAAGCGTAAAAGCCTCGTGCAACTCAATTTGTTTAGGCTTGTCACGTAGCTACATGGATCGCTGTAAACTGTTCAGAGCGAATATCAAAATTTTAATTGACATGTGTCGCATGAATTGAAACGCTTTCGACAGGATAATTGAATCAAAATCGAACAATTGGGACGGATGAAATCGCTGATTTGATTAGTAATCTAATTAGTCGATGTTAATCGATAGGGCAGAGTTCACGGAACATGTCCCTTACATAAAGCATAGCCCCGTTCATCATTTTTCAGTTCTTTCTTCTCGCTACGTTTGTTTTCACGCCCGTTTCGTCATTGAACATTTCTCGGATGCCGTTTAACTGTAAACTTCGTGACAAAGAACTTTCATTTGGGTCGTTGGAGTCGCTTACGCCGAAGGCATAGCTCGGATGCCAGCTATTACATGATTACAATTAAAACCCCTGGAGCTAGTTAGTCCGTGAATAAATTAAAGGCAGCTGAGAACAAGCTTTTCTTCGGGAATCGTTGGCAAGACAAAGATGGAAAATGGGATAAAAAGATTCGCTCGGTCGCGGGTAATAAACAAAAGTAGAGAAAATCCTTTCAGTGTCGTGGATATTTCTCTCCCATAAATTTACATTATTTAGGAAACGAAAGCGGAGAAAAGGAAAGAAAAGCTTTCAAACATTTTTCATAATTGTGTGAGCGTAAAAAATGAACCCAGCGAGAAAAAGTTGGATTTAAGTTTTTGACCTCTACAAATGTCGATTTAGCGACATAAAAAATTACACGTTTGAATGCGGAATGTTATCGAATAAACTTGCTTCAACGGGATTTAAACATTAAAGACGAAACTTCGTACAAAACCAACTACCAATTCCAAACTAACAAAAAATTGCAAGCATCTTCAAAGTTCTAATAAATTCCGCGGCCGTAAACCTTCAAAGACTTTCGGATTGTTTTAATTTTTTTTCCTGTAGCCCAAGACCTTGCCTAACTGTGTCAAGCTAAAAGCACCGTCCAAAATGTGCCAAACTTTTTCTCAAACGCAAGCCTTAAACCGAACGCCAACTTTTTCACATTGGAAGGCAGCTCAAAATGTTTTAAGGCTTTTTGAGAGGTTTCCTAAATAAACTAGGCCTCCTTTTGCCTCGAACTTTCCATTGAAACGCATTTGATAGGGATGTTCAACAAAAGTGTTGAGCTTTGATACGTTGACACCATAGAAAATATGTTTAAAAATGCGAGTGAGTCAAAAAACAAGCGAAACTTTCACCTTTTTGACAGATTTCACATCCAGATTTGAAGCTAATTTGTCTCTAAAAGCGTAAGATGCAGAAACACTCGCGCGGTATTAACTTGTCAGTGATCTTAAGATGTCATGTTTTGTTATGTTATTGGGTGCAAAAAGGCGTTTCTATTTGGCACACACAAGAGTCCTGTCTACATGACAGGTAAGCAAGACTTCACATGCGATTTCGAGAATGAACGCTCAAAGGAAAATTACTTGCATTGCGACAAAATTCTCGAGAAATTTCTCTCTTATTGCATAAGCCCCGGGAACCGACGTAACGCTCGCCCACTAAGACCTTAAGAACTCTATGTCTAATTGCAGCCGAGCTCTTTCTTCGCGATAAAAGCGTCAATTTACTGGGCAGTGCATAAAACGCTTCGTGAATTCTTATCGTTCGAGTGGATGTGGCATTCAAGAAGCTCATAATGAGTGAAGGAAACTCTAAAAGGTTCTCCGACTCAAGTTTTAGAGAACATCCGAATCAGGTCGTGCAGCGTAAGTCTTTTAGTTGCGAAAAAAATCCCTTCTAGCTCTTAAGTGTTTCTCGAATAAACAGACTGAATCAGCGGAGAGAAAGAACGAAATGATGAAACGCCCAAAGTATTTGCATTTGATTCCGCTCCATCCTTTTGTGCTTCATTTTCGGTTGAAAAGATTGAGTTCCATCGCCCAAGGCATCATCCAAAAGATATTTTGTGCAATTTAGTCTTTTCAATTGAATGCAGTATAAAAGTTTGTAATAAAACGGAGCTTTCAACCCGAAGTTCGTTTTGAGTAGAGTCATAGCATTGATCATAGCATCGTCAATGCTGCTGTGAAAAATTTACTTTGAATGGAAGCGCAAAAAGGGAAAAGAAATCTATGTAAACCCGGAGCATATTTTTCTTTTCTGTGAAGCTAGCAAAATCGATTTTTCCCTCCTCAGCAGCAGCACAAAAAGAGCATTTTTATTTCACAAAAGCGAATTGTTGGAAAAAAGCTAAAAACGGAGCTAGGAAAAAGGCAACTGGAAAAATGTATAAATCAATAACGTTGGTGTTTATTTCAATCATAAATAATGAATGTTGTGTTCAGCACCGTCAGTTGGTGTGTGATTTTTCGGTGTTAGGCAGTTTCCCAGAAAGGGGAGAAACAGCGAGGAGCGAACGAGAAACACTTGTTTTCATGTTAACAAGAAGCACTTACTTCAAGATGCGGAGGCGGTTACGCCAACAAAAGGATGGAGTCAGTTACGAATATAAAACTGGGACGAGAACAATGGATTGCAGTCATATGGAAAGTAAACAAAGAGTTTTCCAATTTGCTGAAATTAGAATTAGGATTTTATAATGGAAATTGCAGGGTTTGAATAACAACTCATTAGGAAATTTTATAGTGATGAAATGAAATTTAAAAGTTCTGACTTGAGAAGGTTTGAATCATATCATACATCGGTGAAATAAGACTGCCCATTTTTTTAAAAAAAAAACCTCATCCAGCAACATCACAAGTCATCAAGAACGGTGTGACAAGATTCTTTCAAAACTGTCACCACAAACTGTTCGACTTTTGAAGCCAAGAACCCGAACATCCTGCTCACAGGGTAAAATTTATTCATGAAAAGACAAATTTCTCATTTTTGACAAGGATTCGTTGTCAGTATCAATTTAGCGTCGGAGCAGAAAAAAGGAAAGAAAAGTCGGAGCTGAGATTTTACAATTTCATTAGCATAAACGTCTTTCTCGTGGGATGTTTATATGTGTTCCCTCAGCATTACATGGAGCACTCTCTCTGTGCCCTTCCGTTTTCGCCTCCCCGCGAGATGAGCGTTCATCGAAGCCGCTTCCCATGAAATCCAATTCACAAAGCAATGATTACACATTCTCCCGACTTACTTGTCACGTTTGCTTTGCGCCCGTTTCATGTGAGTGTGTTTCAAGATTTTCATGTGAACTTCTCTCATGAATTTTCTAGTGCGCGCCAAAAAGAAGAAAATATCACAAACCGAAGTAGCATCCGACATGCGTTTTGAAAAATTGGATCAAACATTTTCATCTCTCGGGCTGCGTTTCTCTCAGTTTCCCGCCCCCAACAACGTCGTGTACATGGAACAACCAAAAAGCGTTCGCACACTCACAACAAAAGCTTTCTCGATGGTATAAAAGCAACTTTTTCCAATTGATAACATTTCTGCTTGTTACTTTTTCCCTTTCTCTTGTTCGTTCTTCTCTCTCGGTCGTGTGTTGTGTGCTGGCTTCATAGACACGAAAAAATCGATTCGCCAAAATATAAAGCAACATTCAAGTGAAGAAGAGAGAAAGCCATGCCAGAGAGACGATAGAAAGTTTTCGGGGTAAATGGCAAAAAGGAAATGAAAGGAAAAAAACTGAATCGATAGATGACCCGTCCTGCACCCGCACTACAGCAGAAAACTTTTTTCTCTCTCGCGTTCGATATCGTGCGTAAATGAACGCTATCACATATGCCCAGAAATGAACGCTTTATGGTGGGTTCTGTAATTGATATTGAAATTAAGGCTGGAAAAAAGCCGTGAGGTTTAGTTCCCGAAACATGCCACGACGCAAACCCGAATGCAAAGAACACTGACAGAAAAAATCGGTCGATAAACCTTTTTCGCTCTTTTTCCTGCAGCAATTTTTAACTAGATTTTCATGCATAAAATGACGAACATAGAGAGAATAAAAAGTTACACGCCCAGTGGGATTTCCAGTTACTCTGATTTGCTTCTAATTTCAAGGCTCGTGTATGACTGAAATTCAAAAAGTTCTTCTTTGATGGCGAATCCAATTTGATGCAACCATTTGGATCCACTCTAATAAAGAAAGTTTTAGGCTAATTGACATGTAATTTGATTACTTACTTTCAAGGGGACCTGAGAGTTGAGATTCAGTGGAACTTTTAACCATTTTCACATATTTTAAAGAATCAAAGTTTTTGAAAGCTTTGAAAGCTTCTTGGTAGTGTTGCGTAGTGAAAGTTTTTTAGTAACAAGTTTTTGTTATTAGATTTATTGATAACTTCACAGTTTGATTAACTTTGATCTCAGTTCATTTATAAAAAGCTTCAAAAAACTTTCAAAAAGCTTTCAAACATCAAAAGCTTCAAAATTTACAGAGGCTCCACTGTACTATCCTTGATTTGCATAATGAAATTTAATTTGGTATTCAGATACCACAATCAAAGTGGAAATATTGACGAAATGTCGAAGAAGGTGACGTGAAACGTAAAACTTTATTTGATCGTACATAATAACAGACCAGTGGAGCTGAAAGAAACTCCCATAAACCTGAATGTAAAGTTATTCGCAACTGTTGAGAAATTATGTGAACAAGTAAGCAATAAAGTCGTCTCCCCGACTCGGCGGTTTTTGCGATTCCGAGGAAGGAAAAGCTTTTTTTTTAATTTTTAATGCTCAGCGCAACTTCTGCCGTGCGATAACGATCGAAAATGATGTGCAACAAGTGATGTATAAACAATAAATTAAATAGATTTTTGAGATCCCCTTTGAAGCAGGTAAAAAACAAAAAGTTTAGTTGTTTTATATTTCCACATTAAAAATTTACTGTTGTGTTCTGTGGGTATTATTTCCACTTGATTACAATCGCATTCAAAGTAGGGGCGTCTAACGATGGATAATTGTAGTTTACGATTTTACAAGCAGTTCAGTTTGGTAGGGTCGATTGCATTTCAGCCACTTGTTCGAAGTTTTTGTTATTGATTATGATTTGTAGAAATTATACTTCATAATAAAACAACTTCAAGCGTGCAGTCTTTGAAAAAATTGTCATTGGCATTAACAAAACTTTTGATCGAAAGTGACTAACATTAAATCAACAGTAACTCGCCTGTTGGCCTGAGTGTCGTTCCAAAACGATTTTCCACATTAAATTGCGTGCTTCTAAGTGAACAGGGGAATGAATGGCGACCCAAAACCGAAAATTCTTCTGGATTCGCACTGGCATGCAATGATGTCAAGTGTGATTGACATGTTCAGCCAAGCAAATAAATATTTGATCATGTTTAAAGGTCGAAATGCGAGTTTGAAAGGATTCGATTAAGTGCTGTGGTTAATTCAAGATGTCATGTTTAATCCCTTCACAGCTTAATCACTCGCACTTGACCCTCAGTGCTGACGAAACAAGAAAACAAGGACAGCATTTTGCGGAGTCAGAGTGTCGGTGTAATTTCAAATCAGAACTCGTGCGGCAGAAGATTTATGGCTGTGTTGCCTCGGGGGTGAGGTTTTCAAGAATTTTGAGCATGACGAACGTCGGAGAAGTGTTTTTGTTAAATAATGATCACATCTTGTTGCCTTGCGAGAATTATTATGTTGCAAAATAACTCAATACATCATCGTAAACATCATCATCAAGCGCTCTCTGTAATTCCAATCTGATGAGACACTCAGCATGAACACGACGTAAGCTTCGAGTCTTCGGTAATTAGGTTTAATGTCGCCGTGATCGATCCTTTTCAAACCGAATCACCGTGATGAATTTCGCCCGACTTTCACGGTCTGGATGAGTCGTAAATAAATTTGCCTGCCGAGCGAACGACTAATTTGAATATTCAATCGAAAATGAAGGGAACAGAATGACGGCTTACATTTTGCCACTTCACGAACCTTTAAATCATTTTTCATCTCGTGCTTTTCTTTTTCCACCCTTCGTCGTTATCAATGGAATCTCGCGCGCGCATACAACAACGACGAAGCATGGGAAGAAGAAGTAGAAATCTGTAAATTTGACGATAGAGAAACCTAAACTACAATCAACAAAAGAGTTTTCCCAACAGGGAAACTTTCTCTTACGGCGCGCGTGGGATGGGGAAATCGAAAGAGAACGGCACGGCATGAGCAACTTGTTGAATTGTGTTATGTACTTTAACCAGGCTTTTCCTCCGAGAGAAAATCGAGAGAACATTATTCAAAGCTTTTCTCGCACCAATACACATGCAAATTATGTGGAATCGGGTGTGGGCGATGTGGGCACGAAAGGCTCGACTGACTTGATGGCAAAACAAAAAGCCAAAAATCGTCTTCCCCCAAAACTGAGTGAGAAAATCATTTTTCATCTGCTCGAAGGGGTGAGCGCCAAGAAAACTTTCGGGATTCTCCACAGAAACTTGTTATTTACTTTCGGCGTTTTTCGAGGTCGTAAAACGAGTCGAAAAGGGAGAATTTTTCATTTGTGTGCGCACACTTTTTCATCGATTTAAATTATCACAACGAGGTGTTTACACTTTACACAGCATTCAGCAGTCTTAGCCGAGAGGTTTCGTCGTTTCTCAACGGGGATGAAGCTTGCAGATCCCGTTGAGTCGCATCCGAGAAAAGTTTCTACCCAAAATCCCAGAAATCTCGCTTCCGGAGTTGTCAAAATACTTTTTAGTCTTTTTTTTCGTCTTTTCAAAGAGCTTGAGCCTTTTCTCCATCATGCCCGGCACAGAGAAAAATCGTAAAAAAATTGCCTCTTTCGTGGTGTCTGGCAGCTTTGAGTGGGATTTTTCCTTCCTTTCACTTGATGGAATATTGATTTATGTTCTCACCTTTTTTCCTGCCCGCTCCACTTTTCCCTTTCACATGTTGTTAGTTCCGCTGTTTTGGTAAAACAAGATGTTTATGTTTTTCTTCTTCTACCTGTTCCGTCCTTTTGGAATTGTTCTTTGTGTAGCCCGATCAGGGACAACTTCGTGAAAGATTTGAATGTTTGGAAGTATTTTGCAGCTGATTTGGTTGTTAATGGTCTCAGGTGACCTAAATACATACTTGTGAGATTTTCATTTTAAGGATTCAGTCATTCACAGTCGTCCCTGGCCAACTAATACGTTAAGAAGCGGAAAATTAACAAAATATGTATGATTTTCGAACATCGGGCTGATGAATTGTTTCTCTGGTCAGCAGAGAACAATTTGTTTAACTAAGATGCTGGTGCTATGGTTGCGAATAATGGATTACCAGGCGAACGAGAGAGAAAGCAATTTTATTATTAAAGAAATGACGAAAACAACCGGAGGGATCACTTATGAATCGCATCACGCTTCATTGAGTTTTATGATTTTTCATGTGTGCAGAGTTCGTCATAAAATCACGAGCCTGAAAAATATCCAATTTTTATAATGAACCGCCCGAAAAAAGACGACGAGGCATCATAAACCCTTGATGATGGCGATGATGCCAGCAATCGAGTTAATTTGAGTGTGACATGTTGCGCATTTCACATTCTTCTCGAAAATGAACTCGATAATTGTGTGCGAATGAAACCCTTTCTCGTCTCAACAGCATCATCATCAACGGGCCATTTCGGATTCAATTTGCGCCCTTCTCTCTTGGAAGGCCAAAATCATTCACGAGAAAAGTTCCATGAAGAAGCGATAAAAGCAAGATGTTGCTAGAGATCATAAAAATCATAAAAAATAAATTGTTTTCGTGAAAATTCGTCATGGCTTTGAAGGGAAAGCTGAAGTGCTTTAAGATTTTCAGTTAATTTGGAAATTTTTCGTGCGTGGGAAGGGACGACAGACGTTTAAGTCATCGAAAATAGCTGGAAAAAGCTATGAAAGCAAGTCTTGCCGGGTTTGGACACATTCGCATCATGTGTGGTTTTCATCAAAAATCTGTAAAAAATTTCTCAGAAGATTTTTTTGACTTTAAAGACTTGTCACAAGTCAAGTCATAAGCCTCGCTTATGAACAACCAAAACTAGATCCCCACTCATAAAAAGCTTCAACACCAGCGATGTTCACGAAACTCTAAAAAATTAACTTGATCCAATTCTCCCCGCAACCTCCAATACTTACTAAAATTACCTTGATTGAAATTCGAGGATATTTATTCGCTGTTCCTTTCGTCGTCCCGCGAAGCTAATTTTCAATTTCCAAAACCGAAACATTTTGCTGGCGTAATGAGATTCCACTTGATGGGACGTTAACTGAACAATCGCAATGAAATTCAATTTAGAATGAATTGTGCGTTATTAACATTTATGATTTTTGGCAGAACTGATGCGGCATCTTGATCTTTTTTACGGTGTTTTGCGCCTTTTCGATCATCATTGACCGGAATCATCGAGATGAATATTTTATTTCGCATTATGCTGGGTTGAAAAGATGAAAAGTTGCTTCTTAGGCGTACGGCGAAGACGAAAATTAGAAAACAATTTAATTTGCATTAATTCCAAGCGGTATAGTACCTGTAAATCACCCATAAAGTCCCTTCACCATCCATTATTCAACACATCATCGTTACAACGCTTTCCGTTTTCATTTCTCTAACAAGGCATGAATAATTGACCCAATTATTGTGTCTTTTCATTGCCATTTCTTCCACCCAACAATTGATTCAATTGTAGAATGCGAAGGAGAAAATGCAAAACAATTAATTAGAGCCGTTGCGTGACGTGCATAATCAATGACGAAAGATCCGAGCGGTGGAACCTGAGTGGCACCTGAACGGAAAGTTTTCCGGATGATACAAAATTGATGACGAGACATTTCTCAGATTTTATCAATTTATAACCAATTGAATTAACTTCGTCACGGTGATAAACGGCATTGCGTTGATGTCACATGTAATTAATGCGAAACGGAGTTCTTACGAGGACAATGTTACTTAATTTCTTTTAAACGTTGAACCTTGTAAAAGCTTGAGTTTGAAAAAGCTTTAAATCAAAAGCTTTAGTTTCATGTTAAAACTTTGTCTCAAGGCTGAACTCAAGCTTTTGGTGTGTAAGCACTGCTTCAAAATGCATCAAACTCACAGCATCATTTTTCAAAGAGCCCATTTTCCTTCTCTTTCGACGGGCATTCCAACTAGCTTGTAATACAAAACCAATTAGCAGCTAAAAAAGCCTATAAATTAATCTATAAAATGTTATTCATTTGCAGGCCAATGATCCGTTCAATCGATGCTCAACGCCATTTGTCAGCATGCCGTCAACGCCGTTCAATCATAATCATGTGCCGCCTCATAGCTATCCGCCCCATCAACGACTTCCACCTAATTTCCCACATGCTGCTGCACACAATTATTGGTACTCGGTAAGTTTTTCTTCTTGCTCGGTTATGTTCGTTTGATGGATCAGTATGATCATTACTTTCCTGATAATTTAGCAACAACATCCGCCATCACATCCGCACCACCACAATTGGATGATGAATCCGTACATGAGAAACCGACGTGGCTCCTACACCGACGCTCAAATGCTTCCCTCATCAATTCAATACAATCGAAATGTACTTAACGAGAAACAGAAAATGGTTTGAGCAGTCGATTGCGTAGAATAAGCGGCTTACTAATCGTTGTTGGAACTTTTATTTTCAGTATGAAGAATCGTCTCCACTACCAAAGCGAACGAAACGGAAACCAAAACAAGATCCGCCGTCCAAACAAGCTCCAAAAGATGACATAATGAAGGTAAGACGACTTGCGATGCTTTTCGAAGCCGATTTTATCGTAACCTAACTCAACAGAACGTCACTCCGCTTCCCGGGTTCCTTCAAACTTTTGGCGGCACTGAAATCGGTCGCTTTTCCGAAGCGTTCTTCACCAGTTCTGAAAGTCCCAACCCCTACTACAACAACAGCATCGAGTCGGATGTGGAGAGTCCTCAGCCTTGGGATTTTGATTCCCTCGACGGTCCAGTGAACATGCAAGTCGGTGCGGCCTTTCAAGTGTATGGCAGCGAAACAGAATACGATTCCCCCATAAATAACTTCAGTGAACTAATCTGCAACGAGTATTAAGCTAAGGAACGATTGCAACATGGTTTTAGGTGGGAACATTCCTTAAAACTCATGAATTTCATCAAGACTTCCAAGTTTTCTATTCTGGAAAATTCAAATTTGATGTCAAAGTTTGCGAACTTTCCTTCTTCAGTTGATTTTCAAACTCTTCATACTCAAAATTCTCTCTAACTACATATCGTTTGACTCCATTTCATGACTTTTGAAGTAAACCAACTTTGTTTGGGACCAAATGCAACCATTTTCCAACCCTGTAGAATCTAAACTCTGAAGGTTTTTTCCCCCAAACTCTTTGAAATTAGCATTTATAAGCGCCAGTAACTCATGTTTTTGGGTTGCTGGTTCCAGCCAAAACTTTTGATTCTTAAGAGAACATAAAATTAGAATTGTAATGTGTACAGCTAGGATCTACGGACTTGGACCATGTCCAAAATGATGTAGTCATGTGGTAGATAAATTTTTAATGAATCCTCTGATCGATAAATGTAACACGTTGATCTCAATTCTCTAAATCTCAATGTATGAAATTACATTAGCAAAACCAGTTGTGAACAAAACATTAAAGATGAGTGTGAGTTGATGAAAGTTTAGCATTTTTAAAAGCGATGCGCCTAGTTAAGTAAACAAAATGAATGAAATCAAACAAATGATAAGAAAAGAAAACAAAAATTGTGCCACTAAATTGAAATTACAAAAGTAACAAATTTAATAATTTTAATGTAGACAATTGATAGAGAAAATTCAAATTTAGTGTTTTAAGGTGACAGTCTCACGTTTGTTTCTTTCGATCTGTGTAAATGTACAAATTACTCAAAGCGAACAAAATCAATGGGAGCTGTTATGTGAACGTTTTAATGGACATTGAAGTTGAACCTGATGATCTCGATGAAGTTTAATAACGAAATTACGGAAAAATAGTTTATTAAAACTTGTTAAAGCTTGGTGAAAACTTTCAAAAAAGTAGAAACAGAGCTTTTGAAGCTTTGTCAAAGCTTTCAGAAGCTTTAATGAAGCATTTTTCATAGTTTTATTTTAAAATAGAATAAATTGAAACAAATTAGTTATAAAACAGGTTTTGGAATCACTAACCACATCAAAAAATTCAATTTCCATTCAACTACACCGAGATCAACAGGTTTCAATATGTTTTGGAAAGTTATACATGTGAATCATTGAAAATTCCACTTTTACAATCAAAATGTATCAAATCAAATGAGAATTCATCGGCCTGGAAGGCCTTAAACTGTTTTATTAGCAAATTAAAGCTCAAAAATCATAAACGAATCACAAGGGCTTCATTAAATTATTCAAGAGTTTCATTTTTTTATTCAAAAGCTTTCAGTTTAATTAAATGGACATGCAAAGTGTTACAAATGCAGACAGCACAGAGCAATTAATCAAATTATGCAGTCAGAACGAGAACAGAATTTCATTTTGTGTTTCCGTCACAAATTTAATTTGTCTTTTCCAGGACAATTGCGCATTTTTCTTCTTGAGACCCGTTATTTTATTCGAAGTGCCTTAAGTTAAGTTTCATTTCGAAGAAAACAAGAGAAAAAATGAATGAAAGATTTTTATGAGAAACACCATTTTTCAGTAGGTAAAATTCGTTAAAACACTTTGTGGCGAGCGAGAAAATTTAGAGAAATTTTTAAGTCTTTTATTGTTGGTAAAATGAAATTCAAAACAAATGAAAACTGAATGAATTTGTTTGGCCTATACATGAGTAAATTACTATTTTTTTAATAACACTGGTAACCAGCAGCTGAAGCTTCAATTTTGAAAGCTTTTTGGGTACTTAAAATGTTCAGTGCTTCAACTTTTTCCTTTTTTCATTTTAGACGAGCTTCCGCTATGAACAACGTTTTCCATTTTAATTACCATTTTCCATTATCAGCCCATTCAATTCATTAAACAGTGTAAATAATTTATTGAACAAAAAGCATTTCGTGCATTATTGGAAAGTTTTCAGATTTTTTTCTTGGGCCCAACAACTAATAATACTTTAACAGTTTATGAGAAACATTTTAAATTTAATTAAAGTACAAAATAAAGGATAATTGTAATTTGAGAATTTGTTTGTGAAATATTCGGTTGATTTTCATTTCAGATACGAACATTTGTTTCAAATCAATTTAGAAGTCCGACCAGGCAACGTAAAATTATTATTGTCAAACAACACAGGTTCGATGTTTGTAAATTCGTCAATTTGTAATATTTGTTTTTAAAAAAAAGTTTTAGAGCGAAGTTATCATGCCTTTTATTTGCAGGATTTTTTCAAGACACATTCGTTATCAGTGCTTGATCTACGAACATAGCCTGGTTTGCAGAGCCATCCCGCAAAACACAGTTTGTTACAGATTGTTGGGACGTAGTCGCAACGTTCTTGACAAGTACTGCCACATTCCGTGTATTCTTCGTTGCGATGACCTGCTGGTTTACCTGACAAACGGTTATTTTTTTATGGTAAAGATCATTAATATTTGATGCTCTTGAACTTACACACATGTTTGGCACTGATTGCTGCTTGAAAATAAAGCGATTGATTAAAAAAAACATTCACTGATTTTTAAAGTTCAATTTATACCTTCAATTGCTACTAGAGCTATCAATGTGACAACCAACTTCATTGTTTTTTTTAAAAAATGAAAATTGTTCTGAAGAGTGTAACTTAGCAAACTGGCGGGTAAGTGCAGAATTGATTGCTTCAAAGTAACTTTTAAAGTATGTAGATCTGTGACAAACGACCCGTTTCACTGCCAACTGTGCAAACTTCTTATCACTGACTGTATTCAATTGCAAGCGCGATCGTCATCTGCATGTGAAAATTGTGCCTTTGAACCCAAAAGGCCTTTTGAATTGAGAAATGTTCACTGTCAACTAGATTACCGAAAGTTAAACATTTAAAATTATTTGTTTTTCTGTATTTTTATTTTCCACGTTGATCTTCAATAACGGGCAAACCTTTTGATGTAATAGATATGCTGCTTTTCAACTATGTCGTTCAACAAAAGTTTATCGAATATTAAATAATGTTTAGATTATTAATCTATCTTTTAATACATTCTTCTGGTCGGACACATTTTCTATTGCTATTTCTAACAAATACGTTCAAGCATAAACAACCTGAGACCCATATATGTGCGCAAATTTGTGGTTCGTCATTACTACTTTTGCAAGTATGTATCTGGACACATCGATCTACAATGAGCGTAATTTTCATTGCCTCCTTCTACGTTGCTTTTGTGGAGTTGATCAGATAATTATAATTTTAAGAAAAGCTTTTTTTATAACTTACCAACTTGGATGACTGTTTAACATGGAAAATAAATAAAAACAAATAGAATTTAGGATTCACTTAAACGTTTATTTATCAACGGCAAAAATAACAAAAACTAAAGACGCTTCAAGAAAAATTCCCATTTTTTCTAGTCAAGTCATAGATTTGAACTGAACAGTTATCACGATCCGCGACAACTTTAATATCAGCAAGAAAAATCTTAGAGTATATATCATCACTAGGATGTCAAATCTTAGAGTAGTTTATGTTTGTAAAAAGTTTGTAAAATGTTTGTAAAAAGTTCTGCAACTAAAGTTCTGTAAACTAAGTTTAAACTTGAACAACAAAATATTCGCACTATTTTTTTTTCACTTAATGCTTCTCAAGAATAAAGCAGATTCGTGGAAAAGAGAGAAGGTTCTTCAAAACATTATCCTCCAATCCTATTCTTCTGAAAACAGCATTTTGGCTTTCGAGAACGTCTTCATAGACATGTTTTCATACACATTCAAGTTGAATTCTTAGTTGGCAAAGATTTTCAGTTTGCAAAGATGTTGATCACATCTTATGGAAAATTAGTTCAAAGCTATAAGAAAGATTTTTATTTTCATTCACAAGATTTTGCCTTGGGTTTGTGTGTTCACAAAATTAAGTTTTATTGGTTTCGACAAAATTTTCTTTTGGTTGTTTCAGATTTTAGCATTTTTTAGGTGTAACGCATTCTCCGTCTTTTCTGCGAACGAATCCGCTTTCACAGAAACATCCTGAGACACACATAAGAGTGCATATCCTTGGTGGACCATTCACGTTTTCGCAAGTTGTTGGACACGTAGATCCACATTCTGTGAAATTTTCGTTGGCATGTTTACACTGTTTTCGGCAGTCATCTCTTAAAATGCAATCTCCATCTGCATTTCTAACGTAACCAACTTTGCAGAAGCAGCCTGCAACACAATTATCGGTGCAGAAACTGGGTTTATAGTCGCAAGTTTCTTGACATGCACTGCCACATTCATTGTGTTCTTCGTTCGGTTTGCATTGTGGGCTACCTGTAAAATAAAATTTAGCTTCAAAACCAAAGCAACACCGCCCATTATATCAAATTCTTACAAACGATTTTAGCACGAGTTGCTGTTAAAAAAATAAGCCAGTCAGAATATTTTGATATTATATATACTTTTACCTTCAATTGAAACTAAAACTAACAAACACGCAGTAAATAACTTCATTGTAGCTAGGCAGCTTTACTTCAACTCTGATCACCGCAAAACTGAACGCCTTTTTGCCAGTTCTTCTGCTTAAGTAAAACTTTGAAGTGAATTTGCGATGCACAAATATTGATGGTGTTTAAGTCACGAGTATCTTAAATACAGGAAGAGCGTAACTTCATTTGAAATATGAATCATAAAAATTTTTGCACACTTCTTTATCTCATAATCACTTATCGGAGAAAACAAGTTCGTGAAAAATAACATGAGTCACTTTCATTTGTTTGAACTTTATATTTCAGAGAACAGTGACCTAATTGTTAAAACAGTTTTAAACTCACTCGTTGCCAGTTGAACAGAAAATTTTTATGTGTCTTCACAAAAACATCCTGAGACACACCAAGAAATGCACATCTGTGGTGGTCTGTTCACGCTAATGCAAGATTTTGGACACGCAGGTCCAATATGAAATTTTCGTGGGCACGCCTGCAAATGTTTTGAGCACGAGTTGCTGTTTAAAAAAAATAAGCAAGTCGGAATATTTTGTAAATAATATTAAATAAACTTTTATCTTCAATTGAAACTAAAACTAACAGACACGCAGTAAATAACTTCATCGTTGGCAGTTTTACTTCAACTCTAATCACCACAAAACTGAACGCCTTTTTGCCAATTCTTCTGCTTAAGTAAAACTTTGAAGTGAATTTGCAATGCACAAACTTTGATCGTTTTTGACTCACGAGGATCTTAAATACAGGAAGAGCGTAACTCTATTTGAAATATGAATCATAAAAATATTTGCAAACTTCTTTATCTTTTAACCACTTGTCGATAAAAACGTTTTCAAACTGTTATTTTTTTATTTTCACGACGTAGTTAAGTCCTTCAAAGTGAATCCCATTGTGGCACACTCTTATTGTAGCTTGCGATGAAATTATTTCAACTAAATAGTTCTTGAGGTTAATATTAGAAAATCGTAGGAACGTACAAAGCATGTTTGGCAATAATATTTAGCTCGAGAGATAAATGATAAAATGCTGAGAATGATCGCGACTGATCTGGCTAAGCGTTAAATGGAAAATTATGAAAGCTTCGACTTTCTAAAATTTTCCAACTCAAGGGAAGGAAAAGCTCATTTCAAAGATCATCGCAAGATCACCAAAAGCTGTTGAAAGTTCAAACAAAGATGCGATAAATGACGCAGAAATTTGTTCATCTCCAAACTGTGGAATTCCGAGTGTTAAATTTCATATCAAAACAATTCTCAGAAAAACTGTCAAGCGGTATATGTACAAGGAAATCATCTGTTATCGTTTTCTTGGTGACTGCGCGTTGAAATTCACTTCAAAATCTTAAATATTTGAAACAAAAACGATATTTCAAGATTCACAGCAATGGAACCCGGCAATTCCTTCAAAAAACCGATCAAATTGAGGTTAGTAAGCTGAATTCTCACACTCATTCAAATCTGCAACAAGATTCCTTTCCAGTAACCTTCTGCAAGGAGTCACTTTTGAAATCAACTCGAAGAATGATCAAGAGTCTGTTGAAGAAGAAGTTAATGGAATGTTCTGGACCGACGAGAACAGCGAATTAGACAATTACAATAATCCATGCTCGACCTCGTTCGCTGAATTGAAGAACGACATGACTGAGGTTGAAGACGGAATCTTCAAGAAGATACTGAAAAAGCCAGTCGAGGGTGCCAAGAGTGTTGATTTGATGCGAACGCGAGTCACCTACCAGCGCAACTTTTACGAGCAGTTTGCCACTCATCCCTTCGACTCGACCTACTTAAACGGACATCCCGACGAGATCTGTCTGCCATTGAACTCAACAGGACGTGGCTTCTTGGATGGATTTGTCGAAGCCATCTCAACAATGAAGAAAGGCGAACAATCGCTTTTCATCGTCAGCTACAAGAAAATGTTCGGAGCACTCGGCTGTCCTCCACGCGTAAGTTTAATTGCAAAATGCGAGAAATATCGACGACTGACATTTGTTCATTGTAGGTGGCACCAAAATCTGACATTCTCTGCGACATCAAAGTCTTGGAAATCCAAGAAGTCGGTGATGAAGAAGCTGTCAAGGAAATTCTGAAGGAAAACTCGGAGCCGCGAACGTTCGCCGAGATCAAAACTATCGCTGAAGAGACCAGAGTCAGAGCTAGCGACTACTTCTCCAAGAAATCCATCGAAAATGCTGTAAAATTGTATCAGCGCATCGTACAAGCTGTTCAATTTGCAGAGACAGACGATGAAAAGGAAGAACATGAGAAGAAAGACTTTTTGCTGCGTATTTTGACAAACATCGCAGTTTGCAAGAACATGCAGGAAGATTGGCAGCAGACACTGGAGTATGTCGAAAAAATCGAAGCATTCGGAAGCATCGACAAACAGCCGAAAGTGCTGTTTTCTAAAGGCCGCGCCTTAATGAAGCTCGGTGACATCGAACAAGCTCTCGTCTTCCTGGTCAAAGCTCTCAAGATGCGCTCTGACGACAAACATATCGCACATGCCATCGAAGAATGCAAGAAACGCAAGGAAAACTACAAATCTTTCAACAAAGACTTCGGAAAAAATCTCAAAATGGCTTAGACATCGATCAAGTAAGCAGTTAAACAATTCCAAGTAAACAAACAATTCCAAAAGATCTGAAATAAAAAAAACAAACTTTTTTCTACACAATCGAAATAATTTATTGCGCGGCTTCAGCTGAAGACAAAGTTGTGATCGAAATGACTAAAAGATTCATTTACAAGCTTACTCGTTAAGCAATCAGGGCAAAATTCTATTTTACAGTCGTTACAGTGCCAGCTTGCGTCTTTCAAAAGAATTTCGCTACAGAAGCTGCATTTCTGTCCAGAATCTCTTCTCGTCGATATACTTCTAGCCTTTACAAGCCTTACTTGCTTTAGCAACGCAAGAGCCGACTCACTTCTGCTCAGCACCGAACTCTCACTTGGCACATTGTGTGGCGAGAACAACGCTGACTCATCATCAGACTCTTCTTTCATTATCAGATCACTCGTAATATTCCTTTCTGGGAAGAACGTCGACGGCCTTTCAAGTTTCAGAAAATTCTTGTGCGTTCGGTGCCTGTTTTTCAAGGGTTTGCTTGTCGATGAGCCTGGAATCGGCAGGTTTGCCTCTTGCAGTTTCTTGAAAAACTTCTGAACACGAGAAGCAATTTGCTTTGCAGACCTGTTTCCCATTTCCTTCGCGATCCTCGCGAACCTTTGACTTTCAACTGCTTCTGGGGGATATTTTACAAGCAGCTCTTCCAGTTGCTTCTGTTCTTCATTCGTCCAGAAGTTCACAGCGAGTGGTTTTTTAAGTGATGTTGTTGGGTCAGAAGAAGCACTGGTTGTAGTAGCGTTGCTGTATTGTGAGTAATCGATTCCAGGAATCTTTGAATGTAAAATCGTGTTTAAAATTGTGGAAATCGAAAATGTTCATTAAGCTACCTCGGGTATCTCAATTCTGCTTGGGAAATCCACTTCTCCCCTTTGAAGATTGTCAACAAAACCTGCAGGATCATCCAGCGCCGTTTGTTGGGCAGTTCTCAAACGATCAATGTCATTGTGAACCTGAATTCGATTGGCGCAGAGAACTGTCAAGTGCTTCACTAGCTTCAGGTAATCGGCGTTCGACCTTAGAGCAAGATGAGATGTCTCGAACTGGAACTCATCTTCTTCTTCTGACATCTTTTATCAAATTTGATTCAAGTCATGGAAGACAACAACAAATTGATTGACATCTTATCAAGAATTTTTTGTCGGTGAGTTTGTTTACTGATGCGAAATTCTCTGCGTCACTGGATTGTAAACAAACAAATGAAGGTCGGAGAACTTTAATTTAATTAGTCATGACAGATTGCAGAATATGTTGTGAAGATAAAGGCCAGTACAACATATTTCATGACGAGCTCTGCTATGATTCGAAGAACGTTAAGATTTACATCGTTCTGAACAACTTCCTATTCGAGAAGGTAAACATTTGATTCTTGCAAAAGATTTCAATTAAAATCTTCGTTCTTTTAGCTTTACGCACAAGATGAATTCTCTTCGTTCATCTGTGATTCCTGCTGCAACAACCTTTCAGACTCTTATAATTTCATGACGTCGGTGCGACTTGCTGAACAAAACCAAAAGCTCGGACTGAGAATTCAGTTCAGGCCACCAGAAGTCGTCGTCTTTAAAGAAGATCCAGTGCTCGAGAATCAAACCACTCCAGACGTTATTGAATACGATATGGTTGTTGAAGAAGATGAAATCGAGGAGGCGCTGGACCCTGAATTTGGAAATGACGATAACGAAGCTATTGCGGAAGAGCCAGCACCGAAGAAGCTTAAGAAAAACTTGTCAGTTCAACTCCCTCACTCAATCAATTGCACTCACTTTGAGCTGGAAGTGCATGAAGAAAACAACCAAACTGTCTACACGTTCAGCACGTCTACAATTCACCTGCAACGACCTGAAAAGGGCGAATTCAACTTCAACCTTTCGTATCTCGAGCACGCCGACCAATCGTCGATCTACAAATGCAAGAACTGCGTCAAAGCATTCTCGACCGCCGAATTTCTTCTCAAACACATCTTGTCTTCCCATCTATGCATCTGGTGTCTTAAAAGCCTGGAGAACTGCAAGCAGCTTCAAGAACACTCGCGAGAGTCGCACGCGAAGATGGTTTGTCCGCTTTGTAACAGATTCTGCGGGTCAACAGTCAACTTTCGAAAACACCTGAAAAAACAACACTTGCTCTTAAACCTTCCGGTGCACATAGCAATAATGACGAGCAATCAGTTCGTTGAACTCTAGTGAAATAAACGGAAACTGAATTCAAACACTTTTGCGTCTTTCCGCGAGGGTCCGCAGTTGTGCCATCGTCAGTCGACGGGTCGCAGTCCTAAAATAACTTTTGTTTTGCTGTTTTAAGGAATTTTCCTAGTGTCTTTGCGGTGAGATGACTTTTCTGAAGTTTCCGCGCTTTCTACACAGGCGGGCGGTGAACAACAAGACAAAGTTGGAGCTGGTCCGCAACCAGATCGATTTTTTCTGGTCGTCGCGATTACGAAGGAGTTTTCAGGTTTACAACTTTTATTGTAAATTATGGGACGAGAAGGCGTTACGTGAATTTCTTCGACACATCAGGAACAACATTGTAAGTTCAGATTCGACTTGTCTCAATCACGCGCTGTCTATATCTGATTTCAGCTCAATCGCAACCGAAAACTTTTACTTTCCGCCGTCGGACTTTTCACGTTTGAGTGGGATAAGGAGCGAGTTCAGCTCGATGATACGATTCAAGAGTTCTTCGATGAGTTTGAACGGATTGAGTGCCTCAAGTCGCAGACGGCGAAGGGCAATGTCAAAACGCATCCGGAATGCACTGAAAACAGCAATGAACATCAGAAGTACCGTTTGAACGACATGGAGTCTTGGGAGTTCTACGTGAAGAAGAACAGCATGATCACTTGGCGACGTGAAGAAGAGCCAGGCCACTACGCTTACAAAGGTACCAAACCACTACTCGATACCTGGGCATCTATTTACAGTTTTCTTTTTAGTGTACGTGAACTATCCAGACATCACCGCTGAAGACTTTCTCTTCGTACAAACTAATGTGGAATACCGCCGCGAGTGGGATGTCACGGCTGTGGCATTGGATGTCGTAGACTCTGACAGCGCTGACAGTCTGAACTCACAGGTCATCTATTGGGAAATGTTGTGGCCGAAGCTGTTCTCCAACCGCGATTACGTCTTCGTGCGAAAACATTTTATCGATCGGCAACGCAATCTTATTTTAATCGTGAACAAGTCAACAAAGCACCCGAGCTGTCCTGTCAAGCCCGGTTTGCAGCGTGTCAAGGAGTATTGGAGTTTTATGGTAATTAAGCCGAAGACGACGTTCGAGGAACCTGGACTCGAATTTATTTTAACTTATTTCGACAATCCAGGTGAGTGCTGATAAGCTGCGCGATTCTCGGCTCGCGACTTAATTCCGTGGATTTTTTAGGGATTACGATACCAAAGTACGTTACAAACTGGGTTGCGCAGAGACAACTTCCCGACTTCATTGAGAAGCTGTATCACGCTACGGTGGAGTACGCCGATAAGAAAACCCACAACAAATGGGGCAAGAACCGCGACCCTGGTTTTTAATACCCGTCAGACGTGAGACTTGACGACTTCAATCACGACGAAATTCAGGATAACGTGAACAAAAATGGAAAGAAGAAGAAGCAGAATGACACTGCAGATTCTGAGGATGCTGATGAACATGAAACCGAAGAGCCGGAGGCGACTCGAGCTAGGTCCTGGTGGAGTTACTTCTCACCCTACTATTACCTTAATTAATTTACTCAAGTTTACCCTCAAAGCTTCCGTGTCGCAAGTCTTTGCCATTTGGAGCGACACTCGCTTTGAAAATATTTTTAGTTGAAAACACAAAAGTCTTCGCGAAAGAATGTTTGAGAGTCATAAATGATTCTATTTAAAAGTGATTTTGTTTACATTTTTAATAAGAAGTTGAACTTGACACGACAAACGTCTGGTTGCCGGGGGGCTTGGCTAATATTTGCGATTGTAAATCCTGAAAGCAAATATGTCTGCGTGATTGGCTTTGATGACGCGCAGCAGTTAATAAGCCAACAGTTAAGTAATTTTACTACGTTCAAGGTTTATTCCAATTCAAGCAACCGGGTTCAAGCCGAAAATGAGGGTGGAAAAGCACATCAAGTTCAATTATCAGTTTTCTTGTGCTCAACACCCCAAGTCGGGGGGTCAATCTCGATTTTCTCATGATGAAGGAACGCAAACAATATTTATGGCTTCGCAGCCCCCCGAAAAAAATTATTGTACAAAAAAAAAACCGAAGTTAAACTTAAAACCGCAAAGCGTGCGTAGTCGATAACCGTAGTTGAGTTAAAAATAATAAAAATTTGTTTTCGCTGATAAGAAAGATTACGAAAATAAGTTTTATTGTTCGTTAGTTCACTTCCCTTAAAGACCTATTTCTGCTTGATTTCTTTAATGGTTTTTTTGATTATGTCGAGCGACTCGCAGATCTGCGCTTCATTGATGACGAGTGGTGGGGCGAGACGAAGAATGTTATCGTGGGTCGGCTTTGATAAGAGTCCGTTATCCTTTAGTTTCAGGCAGAAGTCGAAAGCGTCGATCCGGTCGTTGTTGACGATTATTGCGTTCAGCAGGCCCTTTCCACGGTGTCCGACGACGAAGTCTTGGTCGAGATCACCGAGTCCTTTACGTAGAATGTTTCCCATCTTCTCGGCATTCTCCGCCAGCTTTTCTTCTTCAAGAACAGTCAAAGCGGCGATTGCGACTTTGGCTGACAAAGGGTTTCCACCATAAGTGGATCCATGAGTGCCGGGCTCGATGACGTCCATAATCTTGCGATCTGCGAGAACAGCTGAGATTGGATAAAGACCGCCGGAGAGCGCTTTTCCAAGCACGAGAATGTCTGGCTTGACGCCCTCGTGATCAACTGCTAGTCTTCTGCCGGTGCGGCCGAGACCTGTTTGGATCTCATCGGTGATGAACAAAACGTTGTATTTCGTGCACAGTTCACGTGCTTTGGTCAGATATCCATCGGAAGGCACGACAACTCCAGCTTCGCCTTGGATCGGCTCGACCATGAATGCCGCCACGTTTGGATCCTTGATTTCTTGTTCGAGTCGCTCGATGTTGTTGAATGGAATGTTCACGAAGCCCGGTACAAATGGTCCGTAGTTTTCATAGGCGGTGGGATCGGTCGACGATGACACGGCAGCGATGGATCGCCCCCAGAAGTTGTCTTCGCAGGTGATAATCTTAGCGCAGTTTGTTGGGATTTTCTTGACTATGTATCCCCACTTGCGGGCAAGTTTAATTGAACTCTCAGCCGCCTCGACGCCGGTGTTCATGGGAAGCATGGATTCCTGTTTGAAATTAATTGAATTTAATTCCGTAAATGTTTTCAATTAAGGTGCAGCTTACGAAGCCGAAAAGCTTTGTCACGAACTCGGCGTATTCGCAGAGAAGATTGCTGTGGAATGCGCGAGAAGTGTGGTGGAGAATTGACGCCTGATTGACTAAGGCAGCGATGATTTTCGGGTGACAATGACCTTGGTTGACGCTTGAGTAGCCACTGAGGTAGTCGAAATATTTCTTTCCGTCGACATCCCAAAGATAGACGCCTTGGCCTCGCTCAAGGACAGCCGGCAGCGACGAGTAGTTGTGGCAGGTGACCTTTTTCTCACGTTTAATCACTTCACGTGACTTTGGCGGCAGTGACTCCAAGTCAATTGCATGTCCCAACCGCTGAACAGACGTCGCAATGCACCGCTGACCAACCGAACTCTTCACTACTTTCAACTACAAAAATATTTGCAAACAAAAATCTTTTCGTTAAAATCTATTTTTAGCACCAGACACACGACATTTACCATTGCCTCCGAAAATTGTGTGTTCACTTCGCAAAAACTTAGACGCAACTGGTTGCCAGACACAGATTGCTGAGCGTTTTAAAGAGAACGAGTGGAGAAAGAATCGCTACTCGACTCGGTTTTATTCTTCACGAACACAAACTGAGAACAAAACGTGGTTCATTATCTCCAACGACTGACCTAGTCATTGGCGAAACTCAATCGGTGACGAATTCATCAGCTGTAATCAATGCTGTCGATAACCGCGATAAGAAAGTGCACGAAAACAACAACATTTAAGCATTTTCAATGACATGAACCATCGGTTTATTGAGTTACTAAGTGATGAATAGCTTACACTGATAAGATGGGCGGGCAAACAAACAGTTCCTATGATTGTGCAGTCGGCGAAAAGTCCGCAAATGGTTTTGTGCAACATCAACATGTTTGTACATCGATTAACACTCAATAATTGGAAATCAAGAAAAATTCTTCAATTAGCTTTACAAATAAGCTCTGATCAAACATTCTTAAAAGCAAAAGACTCTTTCGGGGTGTGTGCATCTATTACGTCATGTTAATTTGAAAGTTTCCTGTCACTATGCCAATTCAAATTGCTTTCCTGTCAGATTTGACAGCAATTCATGTATACACGAGAATTTTGACTTGTAGCCGTCTCGGGGGCTAATAAATTTCCGTCTGTTTATATACTGACGCGTTTGATGCACAGCCCCCTGACAAGTGAGAGAAAAATATTTGTTAAATTTTTTTGGCTAAAGCACAACCGATTGTAAATATTTGTTAAATTTTTCTTATCTAGCTGAAAATACTCAGTAAACCTATCAGAAAAATATCATAAGCAGCTATCGCGCTATCAAAAAAAGATGTACAAGGGCACGGTCCGTGAGTTGCGTCAACAATAATTTGTAGAAATTTATTTTCCTTTGTCAAATTTTGATCCATTCTTTAGAAACTGTCTACCGTGTCTACTCATAAGAAGCGTTAAAACTGTTTTGGTCTAATCCATCATCGCCTGACACAACTTCTGGATAGCCCACAGAGCTTAGGGAAAAGAAAGCTTGCATGTTTTCTGGGAACATTATCACAACAAATTCAAATTGATTCAACTTTTCCTTTCAACCTCGCGTGAAAGTCCGAAACTACAAGTTAGTTTCGGTTCTCTGATAAGAGTTCTTTATAAAAATAGTTTCTTCGTGGAAGGGCTCGACCAACGGCCGTTCGCCACCCATTGACCACTCGTTCTGTTTCAACAGAAACTTCTTCACGTTGTACTCCATTTGCGCCAAGTCGTTCTTATCGTCACAGAGGTCGTCACTCATATTGCTTGAGCTGCACGGGTTTGATTCGCGTAATACGTTCGAGTCATCGACATTGAGCTTGTCTGTTTGAGCATTGTTTTCGACGTAAGGAGCGCTCTCCTGAAACGCTTGACTGTTCATCGAAGCGTAATTTTGCTTACTCGCTAGAGAATTGTTGTTCGCAATATCCATGCTTGTGTTGATTTGCTGAGAATCGCTTAGGATATCGTTTGGCTTTTGTTCGGGGCTGTTGGGGAGGGGAATGTTCGAGCTGTTCTGCACCCATTCGGCAACGCGCGTCAGTTGCTGACGTCTCAGCAGAATGTTATTGTGCACATCATTGTCGATCGATATCAAATCGGAATTTTTCAGCGCTTTCCCTTCGCACTCCTTAACGACCGACGGTTTCTTCTCGGGCGAAATAGCTTTCGACGCCACCACCTCTTTGCCCTGAATCTCGTTGAACTTCTCCGAGTCTGTCTTGTTTGTCGAGAATATTTCATCGTTATGATTGTTACTCTGATTGCTCGGCGTGCTTAACACCATCGACGATTGCGATGAGGTGAAATTGATTGGAAGATTTCCGCTGATGTCCTTTTCGTCATCTATCAGTTCTTCGTCTAAAAGACGAGCGCGCCTCGTCAGCATCACTTGTTTGGTCTCGCCCTGTGAGTTATCCACCAAAATGTTACTCGAACCGTTCTGTATTTTCAGAGAACAGATTCGCGGCGCGAAAATCCGTGGGTTTTCAGCCTGAGTAAAGGGAAATTTTAGTGATTAATCATAAGTCACAAGGGATTAGTTGCTTAGAGAATAAGCTGCGAATGATTGATTTACCTGCATAGTCTTGATTAAATTTCTGTTGAACGTCTCGAACATTTTTGCACCCTCTTTGTTGCTGCTTGCCTTACTCCACAAGCTATTGCTGCTGCCATTACCTGCACCGTGACCCAAAGGCGCAGGTTCCTTCTCGTCAACTTTACTTTCAACCCTTGCCTTGTCTTTCTTGTCGCTTTCTTCTTTTGGTGACTTCAAGTTGTCTTTGCCTTTCGACGCGTCGTCTTCTTTAGGCTGGTAGCTGAAGTTCTTGGTGTGTTCACACAGCCTGTGGTGCCCCAAGATGGGATTCACCATCAAGTCGTCTTTCTTTGAAGGCATGTAGGGCGTCTTGTCGATTTGGTTGGCGAAGTCAGACACGCTGCTTTTCGTCTCGGAAATGACGCTGTCACTTGACTTCAGCTTAATGAGATAAGGGCTGCTGGTGTGCGTGGGTGAATTAAGGGCACTGTTGCACCTAACGCAGCTGAGCGTCGACACGTCCGTCTGGATGGCGATGTTGAACGAGGTCAGCATGCCGTCCAAATCTATCAGGTTCTTGCTTGCACAGTGGCAAGTGTCGCAATGCTTGGGATTCTTCAATTTGAGTTCATGTTCGAGATACTTGGCGACGACTACGGGCGACACGCTGATTTCTCCGTTTTTGTTATGATCTATGAGAACAAAAGCGCTTCGTTAGTTCGAAATTTACCAATTTGGGTTCACAAACATCGCACCCAAACCATGAGTTGACGAGTAATGACTTGGCGCCAACGGTGCATCTTCTTCTGTCGTCGGCAGAATCTGGTACTTCGACTTCGACAAGTTCCCAACGCTGCACTCTGAATCCGACTGGCAGTCCAGTTTCATATACATGGCCACTTTTGACTGCGTTTCTAAAGGAAGCTGTAGTGACAATGCAAAGTTTTGATTAAAAATTTAAAAATAGCTCAAAAAGCAATGGCGCTTTGCATACCGAATTTATTTTTTGAGGAAGAAAGCTGTCCGGCTTGCATTGCAAAAGTTGAATTGCTAAGTTTATGTCTTGCTTATAGCGCTCCTGAAATGGAAATAGGAATTTGAATAAGCGTAGGTTTCAGGGACGGCGATGAGTGCACAAGTTATGTCATCAAAGCATGAAACATTTGTCAATGCTTGTGAAGGGTGAGTTGTGGAGTTGGAAATCCAGAACTGGATGCAACAGTTTCAGGTTTCGGGCAACAGCCATTCCAAGCGGTGACATAGCTTGTGATTGTCCCCATGCGCCAAAAGCGCACTGCAACGTCGGCTGAATATACCGGCTTGATTAAAAATTCACGACAAGCACTGCTTCAGCCTCCACCGCACGACATTACGTCATTCACACTACCCCCGACCTTATTCCCAGTTACACTTACAATTTCACGTTGCAGGCCCGAGATATTGTAATTGGCCTGAGTCAGGCGAATGTTAAGAGTAGCGCAATCAGAAGCTAATTGGGCTCTCTCGCCGGAGTTGCGATCCACGAGCTTCAAAAGCTTGTCTTCAAGATTTTGATTGATTTTCTGCACCTTCTTGTGCGATTCGTAAAGGCGTTCGAACTTATCTTGCCATGCCAGCACCACGTCCTCAAGCTCGCCTTGCCGCTCACTCTCTTGATAGCAGGCCGATCGCATCGCACTCAACTCGACATGCTTATCGGCGAGCGCCTTCTTCAGCAGCTCCACTTCGGCATGAAGATGAACGTTACAGTTCTGGAACAAAAGAAAATCCAGCGTTAACAAATTTTCGCTAGTTTTCTTCTTCGCACTTCCTTCGAATTTTCTTTGCGCTTCAAAAAATAAAATCAATATCTTTATGGGAAATTAATTCTGCTTTAAGATTTGTCTTATCTACGATGCTAAGAAGAAAAAAATCTCGAGAATCGCTTTTGGGTCGCTTCCGCTCACCTTTTCCATCAAATTTGACATTTTCGAAACAAAGCTTGCGATGGAAAATGTTCAACGAACTAAAAATCTCTTAAATCAAGCATAAAAACCACTTTCTCGCACTAAACGAACACTGCATCTGGTGACTTTTATTGGAGATTTTCACTCGTGTACACTTGAGGGTGAAAATCACCTTCTAATCGGTTTTTATTTGATTTTCCGTAATATTTTTGTTTTTCTCATCACTCACAAAGTTTTCCTGCTCTGAGTCACTATGGAAAAGCGGAAAATTCTCTCTTGGCTGTGTTTGTGAGGGTTGCGAATTGCGTCTCGGCTAGACTGGGCTAAAGGATCACAGAGTTTGTGTTTTGCAACGTTGATGTGTTGGTGAAATTGTGCAGCAGACAATTACTTGATAGGGTGGAATGGGAAAATGCAGTGCTTCTTACTTGGTGACTCGGGTCAAAGTCTCAATGTAGTTTTCAATCACAAGGCGTTGCTATAAAGTTTAAATTATTGATAATCTTTATTTTTGTTTTTATGTCGAACGATTCTAACAATTGCGTTTAAGACAATTTTAACCATCTTGTAATTGTAACCGGAAGTATTCAAGCTTTATTTTTATGAATAAACGTTCAAAAGTTAATAGAAGCTGTTTTTGAATTAAAAATCTACACTTTTGCGATGGATTTACAGAAGTTTGCACTTGTTTTGTTAGTTTTTGGATTTCTCTATTTTGTAGATTGTGAAAAAGAATTTCAATACGTCACTGTCAGAGGCGTTCGCTGCAATGCATCTGAGAAGTTTCTTTACAGTAACTTTCCACACTTTGCAAAGTCCTACAGTCGGACATTTACTACAGTTAATGTGATTGGGACAACAAAAATGGCTTGGTATGTAAGAAAAATATAAAATCTTTAGATGTTCTTCTGTTATTCAAATCGCACTCAGGTCGTGGTGAAACTGTTTTTCAGATATGGAATTATCAACAGAGAAGTGATGCATACACCACAATTTGAAAGCGACAAAATCTTCATCAAAATGTGTTAATGGTGTTTTTTGCCTACTTCGATGACTGGATTCGCCCCATTGGATCACCAGGATCTCAACACGAACAAAAATCCAACAGAAGAAAGAATCAATCGAAGAAGCCTTTTCATCGTTGACACCCACTTTGGACTTTTTATACCGGAAGGAAATATAGCTTATCAACCTTGCTCAACAGCTGAGATAAATTGTTCCGCGTCATCCTTTTACCAATTACTGTTTGATTACAGGATTAAATAAAATAAAATACAAAAGTTTTAAAATCCGGCAATATAATGATGATCGAATTTACGAGATTCATTGAAAAAAGTGCTCCCGGATTTATTCATGAATGTCCTTATCTTGTTAGTCGGCAATTTATTTCGATACATAGAATAAAATTGAGCATTTTCAGGGTCTCAAACTCAGAAACGCCACAGCTCAGATGGGATCAGCCCCAACAATTTTCCCAAGCGGTGACTATAAACTAAGTTTTTACGTTTTCGTCAACAAGGAAGATGCCGGAGCTGGAAATATAATTTTCACGATCGTTTCAACTAACAAAGACACATTTGGATAAGCGAGATGCTATTAAAAACCAACTCCACAAATACGAGTTGTAAAATTTGATATGAAATAAAAAATTCAACTCTGACAACGGAGTTTTCCAAACCAAAATGTTGAGTGAAGATTCTCTGGAAATACGAAACTAGACTAGACGAAATTACACGGAATCTACGAAAAACTTCGCTTCATGAATAGATTTCCGTTGTTTATTGTTGAAGGCGACACGTTTTAATTGGAGTCAAAGGTTACAGTCAGCTTTTAACGTTTTTCCCTAAAATTCGCTAACTTGAAAGTTATTTGAAAATTCACCAAGAATTCGGTATGACCTTGCCACGAGTTGCCGGTGTTTTGACTTCCCAATTAAGAAACTTTTTTTGAGAAAAACAAAGCTGTTTTTAGAAAATATCTCATTTATTCTACAGCAAAGTTCAAGATCGGCTAAATGTTTGTTCGAAAGCCAAATTTTTGTCTTCTTTGCTGCTAATTCTCAGTGCTGAGGTTCATGGTAATATGTATTTAGCCGGTAACTCTAGGGCAGACTCCATTACTTTGTCGTTGAAGGTCTATTTGGGCGGAAAAAGAAGGAGAGAATTAAATTGCGACGTCTGATGACATTAGATCGTAAATGTTTATGGATTTCGTGTATACTTCTAATGTCTGCTGTCTGACTGTGGCTTTTCTGATGTGTCAGTTGAGTACTTTTCATCGACTTACCAATAAATATTACATTTTATTTACATACAACAAGCAAACAACAAAGTGAAGATTTAACCGGGTGGTAAAATCCCGGTGAGAACAGCTGAAAGTAAGGTTCGACAGACTCCACTTCTAGCGAGTCGAAGGTCTGGAAAAATATTTTTGAATGAATCATCGACTCGAGGTCAAATTTTGGGCCATCGGTGCTTTGAGTAAGTGCTTGAAATGTTAGTGCGTGAACATTAACTTATTCAGAACGTTGCAAATGATTTTGTGCTGCTGTAATTGCGTCCAATTTTCAAGGAACAGTTTTAAATTAATTTCTATGACTAACTACACCGAATGCCGTTATAATGAAGTGTGCAACATGACTAAACTGTTGTTTTTAACAGATACTTACTGACGCCACACTGCCGGGCACAGTCAAGCCTCTCTTGGTTGTGGTAGGTCTGCATGTCAGTTCCACATACGGGATTATACTGGTTCGTTGTTATACCTGCAAAGGTAAAGACTCGATGTTGACCCTTTGCGTCATGATAAATTGAAGAAGGTCTCACCAATACACCCGTCGACACAGTTTTGAAGTTGCGGGGCGAGAGTTGTTGGTGGTGCCGTTGGTGCTGGTGCTTGAGTCGTCACTTGCTGTCGTTGTCCTTGGTTTCCACCTTGCTGTTGACCACCGCCTGGCTGTCGTTGTCCTTGGTTTCCACCGTTTTGAGGGAATCCCTGATTGCCTTGGTTGAAGTTTTGACCGCCAGTTTGACCGTTGAACCCGCCTTGGTTGCCATTTTGACCGTTGAACCCGCCTTGGTTGCCATTCTGACCATTAAACCCACCTTGACCTTGGTCAAATCCATTTCCTTGATTGAATCCCCCTTGTTGTGGGAACAATACTCCACCGGGGCCCCCAAACTGATTCTGTGGAGCCTGATTCGGGAAGAACTGAGTTGGATAATCGAATTGTCCGAACTGTCTTCGGATTCGAGCTTGATGACTGCAGCACACTAAAAGTGCTGGAGTAGGAACGTGTCATTAGTATCAATTTAATATTTATTGCCCATCAGAATAACCTGTTGCAACTAAACACACTATCCACTTCATTTTCGTATTTTCTCGTGCTTCTTCGCCGGACTTCCACTTAGAACTGAACTTTGATTGAGAAACACGCTTTAAAGAAACCTGCTCAGTCGATTGTCGGTGTGCGTTATTTATTGTTCATTTTATTGTGAATCTCGCCAAAGAAGTGAACTCAGAACGTTCAATGTATTTTGCATAATCGCTGCCTGTGTTTCACTTAGAACACACGGAAATCACACAGCTGATGTAATTATGAATCGTGCGTAAACGATGTCACGCTTTGGGTTGAAATCGAAGGGCGGTTTGATCGAAACTATTGGCCATGCACTCAGTCACAACTCAATTTGAATTTTCTAGCTATCGATTTTGTCTGAAGTTGAAGAAGAAAAGCATTGCACTCTAGCAACACCAATAACAAAGTTATCAACTTCAAACGGGCAAAACAAATCTGCTTAATTTGTGACAAAGTTAGAAAACGTTTCAATATTTACTTGAGGCAAACAGCCATGTATGCAAATAGTCGGTAAATCCCGAGGGCAAAAAGATCGAAATAAAAATTCCCCCCTTTAAATGAGATTTTAAAAGCTTTGGCATCATTACTACGTCAAATCAAAAAGACGGCCGGAGAGACAGCTGAAAAATATCGACATTCCGGGAAATTCTGATTTATTAAATTCCCCGCTCGAAGCTTTTAAAAGCATAAAGCTTCATGAAAGCTTTGATTTATCCTTACTGGTGCGCTTTGGACAGTTACTCTGCAGAAATCACCATAAAAACTCATTAAAAGCGACGACACTGAGTGTTAATCACGTGCAAATTAATTCAAATACACTGGTTGGCTAATTTGTAGAATTCAAATGTAAAATACCGCAAGAGTCTCAAAAACGAAGCATAAAATTTCAAACGCAGAGAAAAAAGAAGAAGAACTTTCGCAAAGTATTTTTTATACTACCTCGGTAAACTCACACAGTCGACGGGGAGCTAAACGAAAACCCGAGAGCATAGTCGACAGAAAATTGTAAAAATTGTTCATATATTTCAGTTCAAACTAGAGTTTTGGACTTGCGTAACTATATATCTATTCTGTCGCGTGCTTTTTAGTTGCAGAAAAGAGAAAAAAGGAACTTCAATACTAATATGCTGTTTAATCTGCTTTTATCGACATAAAGAATGTGGCAGAGTGAAAAAGTTGTGAAAATTTGATGGTTAATCGAATCGCAAAGCGAAGTGCAGTTTTAAATGCAAGAAATTTCATATTCGAGCGAAGATTCATTTTGATATAAAATGCATAGTACAACAGCTGCAGCGAACATTGGAAATTTCTTCACATCTATAAATCTACATTAGCAGTTTTTTTCGAGTTATAAAAATACATTGAGGGCTTTGGCCTGTAGTAATCAAATCAAAAAAGAGAGTCGCGTTGAAGTGGATAGAAGTTTATTAATCGGTCGAGAGTTTGGTTGGTGTACAGTTGGTGAAAAGTGGCTTTGGATTCAAGAGACGACAAGATTGAAGTGTGGCCGAAAGAAATGGTGGCGGATACTTAGCGACATATTGCCTAGCTTTGCTTAGACGAAGTAAATAAAAAGACGGCTTTTGAAATTAAAAAAACCAAAAGAAAAGACAGAAAAAACTGGGATTTATGTAAAAAATATCTGAGAAAACTAGCTGAGAAGTTTTACATTTAATTTTTTTGCTTCTTTTCGTTCTGAAAATAGCAAGTGACTTTCTTTGCAATACATAAAGACCTCGCGGCGTTGTGGTATGTGGTTGAAAAGGAAAGAATAAAAAAATATTGTGAAAAGTGTATGTAGACAAAATATATCAGATTATGTACACACAATGTGTCTACTTTATTAAAGCGTTCTTAAGAGAAATAAAGACAAGAGTGAAAGAATGTGAAAAACGCTTTGGAAAAATTGTCTAAACCGTTCTGTTATCAATCTCGCCGCTGAATTTCTCGGCCTCAGCAGACACAAACAAAGCGTTTTCGCCTAGAGAACTCGTGGAATGTCTCGTGGAATTCTCGTATCGATCTTCTCGATTTACAGATAGCGACGTAAAGTCAAGACTGAAAGATTCGTTGTAAGATAGTGATCGAAGCTGTGGCCAAAACCTGCAATTGTGCCTCGTTAGGGCTGGCATTCACTGCCATAGGGTTATTTTTAATGCTCTTGTGGGCAAGTGTACAAGCGGTGCCAGCCAGTGTGGAAAGTCGTCCTTCGCCATCGGATCATCAGCGAGACTTCAGCAATCTGACCGTGTCGTCGCCAAGCACAGAGCGTCAATCATCGCGCCACCTTGAATGGGACTGTCCGACGTCACTGAATAAAACGCTATGCAAATACGTTGAAGACAAAAGCATTCAACAGAGAATGAAACATAGAAGCAACGTCAGAGTGCATAGTTATAACGATAATAGAAATTCGAATAATGAAATAAAGAGTCCAAAAGATTTACATGAGAGGCAAGTGAGGTCGCTCGAACTCAATAATAAGCTGACTAAAAATAAAGTTTCACATGATAAAAATACCTTTGTAAAGTATGCGAACGCCGACACCACCGAAAGACATTACGAAGTCATCAGAAACATACCGCTTGATGACAAAGTTAATCAAATTATGAACAATGGGGAGACTGTGTCTATGGAAAGCATCAGTGAAACAACACACGCCACCTTTAAAGAGTCAAATGTCAAAACGAGTGCACCGAAGGAAGCATCAGACAAAATTTACCTTCATGTAAATGGTGAGTAATTTCGATGAAAATGTTTTTCAGACAATGAGGGGTGACTATGTCTCGACTGGGTGGTCGATTGGGCGCAGATCGGGGAGTGTGGGCGTTGCAAAATTTTCAACGGGGATGTTCGCAAGAAAGGTCGGGGGTGTCTGGATTTAGAATTAAGGGGTGATGGTCAGACAGCAAGCGCTTTGAACTGCATAACAGCATCGTTGATCCACAATTTTACGACATTGAAGACTGTGAAAACCTAACCTAGGTCTCGATGTTGCCATACGTAGTCGGTGTTTCAGGAATTTTTCACATTCAACGCCTGTCTATGAATTAATTTCTTGTTTTATGCCACAAGCCAAGGCTGCTATGTCTCCGGCTTCCACCCACCCCAGCGTTTGTTTTCATCAACAATCACCCTTTGAATACCACACAATCTCTTTCTCTCTCGGTGCCACTCACAAATCTGGAAAAAAAACTTAATCTAATAAAAACTGTCTGGGTCGGGCTTGCACCAACCCCTCACCACCCACCGCTCGAGATAAACGGCCTCATTTGTGCCTTTAGACGACTCTTCAACTCTTCTTATTTGACGACTTTTCAGCGACGTTACAAAGTAAACTGCACTACATAAAGTAAATTGCACATAAGACATTCTTTATCATGGGGCGCAAGAGTTTCATTCAACTGCTTTCAATTAATGATGACAGTTGAGTTTTTTTTTGCACAACGAGGACAAGAAGAAGCAGAAAAAAACTTTTTTCAAACTAAAATATTGCAGACGACGAGTATAATTGTATTTTTGCTGTTGTTGCGTCTGAGGCAGTTTGTCTGAAATTTAATATATTTATACACGATTTTCGGCTGTCTCCATCCTATGCCCGAGAGGAAACAACAAAAAGCAACGACAAGAAGAGACGGATACACAGCAAAAAAAAAGTATCTGCGTCAAGTGCAACATATTCGCACTGAACCTTATGTGCGGGATAATTTATGGCAGTGATAAAGATTAATTGGACGTTGGTTAAAAATGCCGAAATAATTCGCGAGATAGCAGCGAGTTGGGGTCTTTGCTTTCTGGCTGTTTACTACGCGCCCAATTGACGGACGATTGTTTACAAAACGTGACAAAGGTTCATCAATGTCACACTTTGAATTGGAATCTTAAGTACTTCCAACCAAAAGCCGAAATTTTAATGAGTGACTTGTAATTTTTGCACATTTGTTATCGCGGCGTCATGTTTGGAGCCCTCGCTTGAACCAACAAAAGCTCGGGTATCGATTAGAACGAGTTC
>JPYR01000015.1:277302-303236 GCA_000775305.1 Belgica antarctica
CCCCCCCCCGGTCATCGACAAATGCATTTGTTCTGCAATCTCTCTCAACATATTTTCGTATGTTTTTTTCAATTAAACATTAAAAGTTTATCAGTAAATAGTGGAGATGAAAATTCCACTGCAATAAATTGGCGATGAAGTCAGGAAAATTTGTGTTTTTTTCAAAGCCGTTCCTTGCATGTATCATGTAGCAAACTGTAAAACGAAAAAAAATGTTCGAGTCGGGAGTTAATAATATAAAGTCTAATTGCACAAAGACATTTGCCGATGCAGTGCATCGTTGCATACCATACCAGTAAATAATGTACTGCCATCGAAATTTGCGAGAGAATCATGCGCGATTTCAAACGGCGAAAAGTCGAGGATGATAGTGAGCGAGAGAGAACCGTGAGCCAAAAGGTATTACATGTGATCGTCGTGCACATTATGTGCCCGCTTCTATGTATGAACACGACGACGACGATGACACAAAAACTCTTTTTTTAGGGGAGAATGAAAAATATTCAAACGATTTGTCAAGAATAAAGGAAAAGCATCGGCGATGAAAATTCAACTGCAAAAACTCGCTCTCGTCGGCTGTAGTGCGGTTTTCATAAGTTGAAGAAAGAACAGAAAGAAAGAACGAAAAAAAAACTGTCTCGGATGATGTGTATAAGTGCAATCAAAACCAGTCTCAAATGGTGTACATGAAACACAGACGATTCGAATAAAATCGCTACGACTGTGTGCGATAGACCGAAACTTCAACTCCCTGTTCAGAGAACGATGATTTTCTGCTGCCACATACACACTGTCTGGATGAACACATTTCTGCCCTCTCCGATCGTAGCGTCGAATGAAACTCTGAACGTTCTCGGGCGGCGTTCGTTAGTGTCTGTGCGAGACGGGTTTTACACGGATTGAATAACAACAATATCAGAAATATTGTTTGAAAAAAAGTTGTTCAAGTAAAAAATGCGACAAAGCGCAGAACGTCTAGCCGTTTCGTCAGATATTTGGATTGTGAGACTTCAGTAGTCTAATAAGAACCGTACAGACATGATTGAAGTTGCGCTTATACAATTTTCGTGTTTACCAGACATTTAAACATACAATTTTTATGATTTTCGTTTAAATCAATCGCGGACATGGCTAAAAAAAAGTGCAATCCTTAGTGCAAAGCGGACCCGAAACGAAGTGGAAAATGTAAAATACAGAAGTGTTCAGACGAAAGAGTGAAAATCGAGAATCTTGTTGATAATCAATCATCACGACTGCAAGTACGCTTTTTAATTGAACGCGACTCGAGAGTCTCGAAAGTCTCGACCGAGAAATAAACACGACGAACGTAACTCCGACAAGTTGCTCTATATGACGAATGTGTTTTTGTTTTTTTATTTTAAAACATTTCATTCTTGGGATAGACAAATATTTAATTAAATATAAACCTAGACGGATTCCTTCGCTTAGTGAACTAACGCGAGAGAGAGAAAAAGAAAAATATTTTTTATTAAAGTAAAAATAATATTCCTCGAGACACTGTAATCAACACACAAAAAATCTGTTTTTCGGAAATAAAAACGAAGCTCAAAGTAAGTGAAAAATATTCTGTCTGAGTCGATTGCAAAAAAAAAGAAAAATATTGATGCTCGTTTCGCTCCCTCTCGCTCTCGCCCCTTCCCCGAGACGAGCACGAAAAAAGCAGCAGAAAAAATAAAAGTGCAACACTGATAAATCGTCTTTCTCAGTGCATGCAATTGATGCAAAATATTTTTTCCTTCCATTCGCCTCGTCCGCTACCCAGCACCAACAGGTCAAGGGACTAAAAACTCGAAACTTTAATCTCGGGGCGAGTGCAATCGAGTTGATTCACAGTCAGTGTCTGCATCGAACAAAGTTGCAGGCACTCTCCGCTCTGCTTTTATCATTTAAATGACGTCACGCTTCTCGCCTTCTTGCAAGAAGAAATCGTGGAGAAATAATCAATAGTTTATAGGAGAAATATATTTCAATTTTGAATTCTTTTCTTCTCATCTCGCCCCCGCAGGTTCCCTAAAATTAGTATTTGTTTTGTTAACAGTCCTCGGAATCCTTGTACCAATCGCAAGTATTATCTATTGTTTCTGGACAACACGAAGATCTGCGACAAGCCTAGAACAAGTTCAAAGAAGGTTGGCCGATAACGATAACAATCTTCTTAATCAATCACTACCCGATTTTGAAGCACTAGTGAGTGTAGTGACGGCGACAGTCGGCGTGTCGCAACTCTGCATACCTTTTGCTATAAATAGAAAATTTTCTTATCTTATCAGATGCTATCGGTACAGAATCTTGGTTGCGCTGGTATGGAGCTCCGTTATGGGGTGGATAGGTAAGACTGGAGTGCTGTTATGAAATATGCCGTGGTGGGGTGAGCGGGTGTATGAGTGTTGCCCTGTTGTCTGGAAAACAATTTTATCCTTTCGCAATCGCAGATTACTTAACAGAAGTCTTTTTGCAGGGAGTATATGGAGCGGCTTGGGATTCCCGCCAGCACGGCTGCTATGGGAGCTCCACTTTCATCACAGCGAGATGACAGGTGAGAATGGCTGCAGGAAAATCGATGCCGGAGATATTTCAAACTTTTCTTTCTTTCTTCTCGCCTCGTCTTTGCCATCGTCGTCGTCGGTGTCGGGTCCTGCAGAAGTATTAGACGATCCACATTTCCAATACAACATGATCTCATAATCTCAGCGAATCGACAGACTCAAAATTTATTAGACGAAACTAAGACAGAACCAAAATCAGGGATCAAATCGGAAGCGTTTGACGGTTATAAGCGTCGCAATATTTACACTAGCTGTAGTTCGAATACTAATTGTCCACCTCACATCTATCGACATGATGGTGAATTTGGTCGTGATCGATACTCAAACAGTTCAAGTCAGGTGAGAACACGCCCAGACGTTGCTCACAGCTCCCCAATTGACCCACTTTTCTTCTCTTGCCTTTTAGCACAACGCTGAGATAAAACGGAACTACATTCAGGCTCCCCCCAACAAGTCGATACAGGATGTTCCTGATGCCAGCCATCCGTTCCACACGTCGAGGACATGTCTGGAAAATCTCAACAGTCAGCGGCAGCTCGCCAACAGCAAAAGCGACCGGGTGAAAATGGGCGAGAAAGTCAAAGGGTTCTTCATGAAGATCATCGACAACGGCAACAGTTCGAGTTCACATAAAATGGGAAACGCGGAAAATAAGTTAAATAGCAATACAGCCTCAATGCCTCGATCACAATCATCAAATGTATCGACTGACACTTCCAATGCGACAAAAGCTGATTGTAGTGAATTAGTTTTAAATGGAAGTACAAATTACAACTTACATTCTAAATCATATGTTAGTAATAGTGACTCATCTAAATCCGTGAATGTGTATTCAAAATCAACAAATTCGCCGGGAACAGCTGCAAGATCGTCAAAGCCACCGTCGTCGTCGTCATCTTCATCGCCAAGTCCAGAGCAGAGTAATTGTCTATGACACAATATAATTGTTTAGATTACTACTTCAAAGTTAGCTAATATTGAATTTAACATGCCCACAAATTTAAATAAAGAAACGATTGTACGCGCGGAACTGTGCGTGCAGTGCGTCACACTAGATAATTTATCGTAAACCAAAAGCTTTTTCGTGTGCTCAAAAGCTCGTTTTCGAGGGGTGACATGTAGTAGAAAGGGAATCGTTCCGTAGTGACGCAAGGCACACACAGTCCCCGCCTACGCAACATTAATAGATTCATTCATAATGCGTCCATTAACTGAAGAGGAAATGAAATTCTACACAAAATAACAAATTTCATTTTTGTACTTTTATAATTTTGATTATTTATTAGCGAAAAAGTGAAATAAAACGCATCGTAGTTCGAAAATTGTGAAGAATATAAGAGAATGAGCGGATGAAAGTAAACGTATTCTTGTAATAAAGTTAATTAAATGAAAATGACGTGCAACAATTTAAAGAAAACGTAGTTCTTTTAATTTTCTTAAATAATGTAACATTTGTTAAGGAATCAATCAGACGAGACTTTCAGTGAACAAAACGAGACGCAAGCGGTGACTTTTCAATTGTGAAAGGGGTGAAAAAAGTGTTTTCCTTCCGACCGAGAAGGGGAAAGCGTCGCGACACACACAAAACAAATGCCTTGAGTTTGCTTTTAACTTGTGATGACTGGATAGCATCAACTCCAGTCTCGATTTGATCACTGAAAACGTGCGAAACGAAGTGTGAAACCTTTCGCTAAGGATTAGGAACGACACCTTAGTTCTAGCTAATAGTAAATATAATGAAATTGATGATAAAGCAAAGCCCCATCCTCCCTCTCTTTCCATGTCTTCTCTTTCTCTCGCTGTCTACTTTTTTTGAGCCAACTTCATAGAAATATATTTCAAACCATGTTTGATCAATTGAAGACTGCTGATTTATGAATTTTTAATTAAAATGTTGAACGTTCAATGTCGATGAATAGTTAAAAGGAAGGTTTTTGATGTCTCGCAGCATCTCTGCAGCCGAGTGACAGGAGATTACAAACAAGATTATTATGTTCAACGAAGAAATCCTATTTTGTTCGACAGAGGAATGTTAATGATGACATAGTAAAATAAATAAATAAATAAAAGAAAAACAATTCCAAGATTCCAAAAAGAGATCCCTACGTCTCGTCTTTTATTCTTGTTCATCACATGAAAATCGATACAGAATGACATAAAAATCCGACGATGTCCTTGTATGACGTCAGCGCCGCTTTCTGCTTCTTGTTTTCATTTCCAGACTTCTTGTTTGCCACTGACACGTGCATCTAGCACGCAGACGTCTGAATTGAAGCCAACCAAATGTAAGTTTTGGGACCGAGAAAATTTTCCGAGAACGAATCTAGTTCAATTAGCGGGCTTTGTGTTGGAAAAACTTTCAGGTAGAAACAAATCACACATAATCCATCTTTTAGAAAGTACAGAAAGAGTTTTGCTTGGTTTGTATTTAAAAACTCGACTTTAATTGCAAAATCATCTGCACCAACCACTAAAAGTGGTTGGTGCAGATGAGTTATGAGATGAAGCAAGGTGGCAACAAAAAATAATATGCTGGTACTAGTTAAGATGTCTGGTTGTTCAATTGCATCGGTTTTCATTTATTTTAGTTGTTTTTGAAGATAAAAATGAATCAAGAAGGTTGTTAAATGTAGCTGTCAAAGCTTCCTAACTGATCAAACAATGACTTCATTAAAATTAAATCTATTCAAACAGTGCACATGCTACTCAAAGAACGCCTTAGCTACTAAACTCTGACGTTCGTTTCAAGCTGTATTAAATACTTTTAAATATTTAATGTTATCATCTCCACTCCGGAATTCTATACCGAAAATTTCAAAGCATAATCGCAGAGTTTTATTTTTCAACAAGATTGTGCAATTTCCAGCTTGCTAGTAAGACAGACACGTGATGTCATTTAAGGATGCGCCTGTTGCCCTTGAAAAGCATTTTCAATCATAAAGTTGTGAGACATTTTACGAGACACCATAAAAGTTAAATTTTCAAATAAATTTTAGTGCTGCGCGAAGCTCACAGACATCCCTTCGCAATTAAAATTTCAATATATGTGTCAACTGGTTTGAAAGCGAGAGAAAAAGCGATTAGTGCATAAATTATCTCGAGTATTTTTCACCAGTACGCAGTTTTTGTCTCGTCGGCTTTTTCTTCGTCTTGTTCCATCCAGTCAGACACTGCAGTTCTCTTCTTTCAATGTCAGACACGAAACTCACGCTCATGCATTCAACCTATCGCCACCCTCTTGACCTTGAGACAATCCGTATACCTTACACGCTCATGGCAAATAATAAAAAGAAAATATATGACATTAAAACTTTTTTTTATTATTGCTCTCGTGAAGTTATCGCGATGTCGCGTGTCGTCGGCGTGTCCTAAAAGACTTTCTTCTCGTCCAAATTGGTGAAGATGACATGGTAGACGGTATCGAGCAGCGAGTTCCAAGCGTCCTTACCCTCATCGTCCAAGTGGCAGACTTGAGACAGCACTTGAAGAATGATTTCACGAAGCTCGTTGAAAGCTTTTTTAGAAATGCCTCGTCGCTTGTGACTTTTGCCCACTTCATTCAGCAATTTTATAATTTCTTCCATTCCGCCTGGCTTTCCCAGACAGTCGATGGCTGTGGAGAACACCGTCCTAAGGGATTTAATTTTAGGGTTGAAAAGAGAGAACGTTTTTTATGATTTTATCGAGAGTGTCTATACGTGAACGTACATGATTTTATTGGCATGAGAGCGAAATCCCGGCGTTCCTTTTGGAAGAAAAATTGTTTCGTGAATGGTTTTGAAGCGATCAATGGAGCGGATTAGTTGTGATCGAGACACTTTTTAAAGAGGTATTTCAGGGGGTTCGGGGGATTGAGTCACTTTTTTTGATAAATATTCAAAAATTAAGTTGTTGCATGTTAGTAACTGTGTTGTCGTGTGTCGTTCGGGAGTGAAAGCATGTGTTGACACTTTGAAGTTCACTGTACCTTGTTACTTCACTGTTTAACTTCCGATCATTTTTTCTTATCAACACTCACATCGCCCACGAACAAACCCCCAAAAACTTCAAGACATCCAGAATTTCTCTCGGTAAATCATCCCTTTAGAAATCAGACAACATCCGGTCCAGACTTTTCAAGCCTCAATTGCACTGCACTTACCCTTAAGGCTCATTAACGGCGTATTCCGAAATGCCACGAACTGCTGTTGGTTGTGCGGAAACTTGTCGAAGTACATGTACAAGATCTTCTCTCCCGAGTCTAAGGGCTTTGAAGTAACTTCACTTTAAACTCCTTCAAGAACTACGCTCAAATCATTAACTTACTTTGGCTGCGGGGATGTCCCAAGTGCTTTTGATGATTTTTATCTGGGCGTCCGTGAGATTCTTCATCGACGGTGTCGGAACGTTCTCAATATGGACGACTCTGTTCTGAAGGCTGTTCACTATGTTTCCCATCTCGACGAGCTTTCGTTCCTTTTGGTGGGCAGCTGGCAACTATATAAAGTAAAGTTTTTGATGGTGCATTTCCTTGAAACTATTTTTATTTCTTCTCTATTGTCTTCGAAGTGAAAATTGGAAGCAGTCACGTAATCGCTTAATTACAAAGCTAATAAGAACAGCGCTGTGCTGTCCATTAATGGAAGAGTTTTTTACGAGCGGTGTGAATGACAGTTTGTGGAAAGTTGTTTCAAAAGCTTTTATGAGACGACATGCAAGACGAAGACATCATTTTACGATGATTCCTTTCGCTTTTGTCACAATCGCAATCAATTTACGACAAAGCAGTAAACAAGCGTCGTTATTAATGAAAGTTCTTTATCATTTTTAAGGACTCAAGGGATGAAATGTGAAGGCTGATTACGATCCACCACGATGAACTGGATCAATTTTCTGATAAGTTTAATTGAAATTTTCATTAGTAGCGCTATCGACCTGTGAATGCACGCGGTGCACTGTGGAAGGGGTGAAAAAACTGTCTGTGGTCACATCATAAATGGCTTTGTCTGACACGAACCTGCACGAGGTTGAAATGCACTGCAATTGCGAGCGTTGCTAAGAGACGGAAGCCAACCAGTTGTTTGTCCATTGAAAAGTTCTCAAGTTTTTCATTAAAGTCGAAATTGAATTTTCTCTCAAACAAGCGTCATCATGAAGCTGGAACCGATAAAAGTTCAAGGGAAAATGTAAGCAGAAGACTGATTCGAAAGCACAAAAACATTTATTTCTCATTATTCTTTCATTGTTATGCAGCCGCGAGCAGATGGATCGCGAGATCAAAGCCCGTCGCGAGTATGCGAAAAAATATTCCTTCATGTCAAAGCCCGAGATTAACCAGTTCTACCACCAAGAATACTTGAGTGCGAAGGTTGATGAGATGGTTCCGGAAGGTAATTAAACCTTGACTCAGGTTCTTTGCACTGCAGTGACGGGTGGATGGATTTTCTCTGCATGTAGATGTGTGTGGGTGGGTTTTGCAGGACTTTGTCGAGTTGCCATGGCGCTTCTTAGGGGATTATAGATTAAAAGGTTCATTAGCAGCTGTCGACAGCCAAACAGAATCGTTCAGGAAAGCATGTCATGCATTGTAAATAATCCACACGCTACTTGATACAATGTCGGGTGACTGAAGTTCACTTTGAGTTCAAAGTCACATCCGAATCACGACAATCTGGTTTAAGTATATTTGACGTATTTGTGACGAAATTTGATTAAATGCGAGACAACCTTGAGCCGAGATGAAATTTCACGTGTGTCGTTGAACATATTTTGACAAGCAAACACACCACTCATGGTCGCAGTGATCAAAGATTTGAGTGACGTCGTTTTGCAGCACCGCTAATGATGGATTTTGTATCTAACTTTTTTGACAGTGAAAGCTGAGCCGTCGGAGAACGTTGGGCAATCGTTCTTCGTGTCCAAAGTCATGCACGACTCGTTGAACGTAAGCTTTTGCACACTTTTTCGATTCTCTCCATCAATTGAATGATTTTTCGCAGCTTTGCCGTTGCGGCAGGAAAAAAACGGGGATCCATTTGATGAAGTGCATGCAGAAAAGCTTGATTAAGTACTCTGAAAGCGAGCCAGAGCTGAAACAACCCGACGGAACAGATGCGCCACCCAACATCCCAAGGACATCGAGTGCCTTGCTTGGGTTTTATCACAGCAAATATCGACAACTGGAGAAGTCGACCTACTACGTCACTCCGAAAGTGTTCCTGAAACATAAAATCACCGACTCCATTTACAACAGCATCATTATCGGCTAAGTCGTTTAATAATTCCAAAAATTATCTTTTATTCTAAATTCCAAATTAAATTCAAAGCTTAAATTCAAAACTTTTCAGTTCACTCGTCGTTCAGTCGTCGCTTCAACACCATCGTTGCTGTTCGCGTCTTCTTAGCAGGAGGTGGGCTGGTGTCCACCTTTGCGGGCTTGCTAGTGGTGGCGGTGGTCTTAAGCTGCCGAATACTTTCAGTCATTTCGCGATTCTTGGTTTCAGTCTCGTCGAGGCGACGTTTCATCACTTTCATGTTCTTCACCATCTTTGCGATTTGCTTCGACTGGCCTATAATGATTTTGGACTGCTTTTTGTACATGGAAAGCACTGAAGAGAGTTTTGATTTCGGTCGGACGACGAGTTCGTCTCTAGGAGAAGACAAAGACGAGCTTGATGAGTTTCTGGAGAGATTGAGCGTGAGCCCTGCGCGCGGCGAGGCGATGAACATGTCGTAAATGGATGAGATCGAGACGTTGCGCTCGTCTTGCGAAGTTCTTTTGATTTCTGGAACGATTTTCTCGTCGAAATGCTCGATGGCCATGGAGGAAATGTCACGAAGCTCTTGCAGAATCTCGTGGGCACGCATATTTCTGGCGTCGTTGGCGGCGATTGAGCGGAGGATTTTGTAGCATTCGTCAATCACTTTTCCTGGGATGAAGCAGGCTGTGCCGTTGTTAATGTATTTTTGGTATGTCATGCTGAGCATGCTCAGGCGCGTCTCAATGCAAGTGAGAACATCTGAGTGTTTTGACACTGAAAACAAGTTTTTAATTGAAGCCTTGAAGTGAATAAATGTTTCGAGTACTTACGGGCATGATTTCGTCTTTCCGACTCTCTTCTGGGAAGCTGAGCTTTTATTGCCTTCAATTGCTTTGCGTGATAGGTCAAGAGCTTCAAGAAGCCGTGATTCAAAAGACTCATGTTAATTTCGTTGAACTTCTTGCAGATCTGGAAAGTATTTCAAGACAACATTTAGAAATTTGATTTGCATTAAAATCAATTCACTAACATTTCTGTACTTCGCGATGTCATCGTATGGCATGTAGCCCATCACCAGCTCTAAGACGCAGTCGGGAAGATCGAGAATGTTCATCTTAGTCTTAGGAAAATAGTTTAAGTGGAGACGATTTACTGAAACTCGAGTTTATGCTTAGAAAAACAAAGAAATCTGTCAGCCTGGTGGTTTCTGAGACGACAGAATCGAAATTTAAACTCGTAAAAACCGTTAAAAATTAAGAAATTTCACTTGTCATGTAAAGATTTAGCATTTGAAACAACTTCTTTCGGGGTAGAAAATAAACTGATGATTTATTCTGGATTTTCTTGAGTTTTTAAACAATTTTTCGGGTTTGTTTATCACAACAAATTGTTCATTTTGCGTATTTATGACATAATTTTTCTAATGGGGACAATGAATTATGCAACTTTATGTTTCATCCATAATCGTAATAAGGCGATAATTGCAAGAATGCTTTAATGTTTTAATCCAGTTTTAATATTAGTTGATTAGCAGCGACAGCGTCAGAGCGATTTTCCCTTACGCTAGCAAATGTCAACAAAAAAAAGTGTAGAAAGCACATAGAATATTCCTTCTGCGTGTCGTTTTATGTTTATTGTTTTATCGCATGCGCCGATCATCTACAGAGTGACACCGAAAGAAGTATACCGACTGCTTAAAAATTTATATCTCACGATCCACTTTATAAAACCAACTACTGTCTTCACACTTTGTTTAGGCGATAACGAACTGAAAATGAGACTAACTTGTTCGTTTTGTAAGAAACTATAAAGGAGTGATATTTATTTGCGTTTGTTTGAAGTATTTATACAATTTCGGTTTATGCAATTTATTGAGTGCTAAAGTAGGGGAAAAAGGTGCTAAAGAAGGGAAAATGGTGGAGTTAGTTCAGAACTGCTATGGCCGCAATAAAATCTGCAAGGGATATTAGACCCATTTATTGCTGCAAGCAATTTTCGTCAGCATAATTGCCGAATAATTGCTTGCAAGCGATAAATCGGAGCCGCACATGAGGCGATCATGCGGCCGAAATGTGCTATCGTTCGTTTGGAAGGAAAGGATCGCATTTCAGCTGCGATTCATTTTCCTGCAAGTTTGCAGGGTTATTCCCGCTCGAACACACTTTTTGTTTGTCAACTAGCTTGCTATCGAATGGCAAAAACCGATTTTAAAAAATTTAGTTGTGTGGGTGGTGGGAAGTGAACATTTCCTTTTGAACAGCCATAACATCTGTTCCTGTCGTGATATTTACTTCAAATTTTCACCAGAAGACAGTCCGAAGTTTTTTCTGACAAAAGCTTTTGAATTTTTGTGAGAAACCGGAAGTGACTGAGTGGTTTCGTAAGTGACCCTTAACTATCTCCGATACTGAAAAAAAAATTATGAAACTTTTAGAGCTGCTTGGAAATTAAATAACTAACAAAAACACTTTTTACATATTTCCAATATCTGAGAAAATGAGTGAGTTATTTAAGAAAATCAATTTTGAGCTTCATTGTTGAAATTTTTAAAGGACCTTCTCCTCAACAATTTTTTAGTGAGTATGATCCCAAATGCTGGGGAAATTTCATTCATTGATAACCTAGATAGATTGCGATTAACAAGCTTTAAGTTTTTCTGTGCACTTTTGAATGCGCAAGTTGAACGATGGCGATGTAAATGATTCAAAATAGTCGATCCAATTTCTTTAAAATTTTATTTTAACAATTTAAATCTTCAGAGAAAACTTTAATTACACTTTCAAAATTCCTTGTTGAATCATCCAATTACCATCTGGCATTGGTGCCGTAAGCGAAGACTTGTGACGTTCTTGACTGAAGTAGAATTCGTCGAGCGTTTGGTCTCTGTGCGGATCGAACAACTTCGTTAGTTCTAAGAAGTAAGCTGTTAGTTCGTCGCTGTCTTGACCCCTCAACCTCGAAGGTGGAGTGATATCATCGTCGACGTTGTTAAAAAGAACGTGCCCGCCCTTTGACTTCGTCCCGGAAGTGACAATCTCGTAACCGACGTGGCTTGTCTACAATAATTAAAAAATCAGTTTGAAAAAAAGGTTTGCATAATTTTTTTTCCATACATTTGGTCCAACTTTGCCTTCCTTGGATGTCGGGTCACGGATGCTGATTCTTAGCTTAGAAATCTCAGGGACTCCGGTTCTTTTGTCACTTGCCTCGATTTTGTCCATCAAAATGCTGTCTTTGACTTCAAATTCTACTGGGTAAAGAACCAATTTCGGCCTTCCTTCGAACTTCACGAGAACTTTCGACCAACTCGTTACTTCAAACTCGCTCAATTCCAAATAGCTGTCGAAGTACTTGAAGAATACCGTATTGATGTTGTCAAGCGCGCTTTGTACGCTTGTCGCCCTTTGCCTGTTGTGGGTCTTAAAATTAACACTCTGGAACCTTCCGTTTTGACTGGGTACTCTGTGGTCAATGTTAGCGACGGCCAGGACTTGTGACGAACCCGATGGCATCAAATCGTTTGCGGTGATTTTTGTATCGATAAATTCCTTGTATTTAGCCGACTGACTGTTTGAGATATCGATGTTAGCTTCAGAGACAACCGGTCGAATTGTGCCTCTAGTTTGCATCGCTTTTCTCAGTGTTGCGCTTGTTAAGAACAAATCAGAGATTCCCTTGCGGAACTGTTCAGCGGACACTGCATTGCTAAATCCAGGAATGTGATCGTCAAGGCTGTGGTAGAAGCAGTCGTAACCAAACCTTTTCTGACTTGAGTTTTCGAATTCTTCGTCTTTCAGCATCAATCGCACAACCGTTCCGTCACTTTTTCCAAAAACAGTTCCAACGCCTTCGTGCGTGACAATAATTCTGATGTTCATATCCACTGATTCCCGCAGGAAAGTTGTAGCTGCTTCAATACCAAACGAGTTCATCGGGACGTCAACTGTGCACAGCATGGAGAAAAGCTCGGGGCTAGCGGTCTTGCTCATAATTTTCTGAACTTTGTATTCGTTGTAAAGTTTTCTGAGAATGTCTGCTCTTGAAAGATTTTTAAGAAGTGAATCAAGCGCTGCTTTGACTTTGGCGCCATTCTTCATCCACGGCATATCACCAATCTTGCTTACGCTTTTATTCACGATTCTTGTTCCTGCATACGTCAGCATTGGTGTAAGAATGTTTTTACTCAGTACATCGTTCAACTGGTTTGATAGTATAGTTCCTAACTTTTCAAACGCCCTTTCCTTCACTTTATCTGATTCTTCCTTCGTCACTGTTTTTATTTCGCTAGTTTGATTCCTCTCTAGTCTCAACTCATCCAACAGCCCTTCGTTGAGAACGTCAAGAGATTTGCTGATGTAAACACTCATTGCAATGACAGCAGTAGACGTTCCAAGGACTTTAGATGTCAATGCTATCCATTTTGAAACGCTTTCTCCCATGCCAATCAAACTATCAACTTGCTCTTTAATATCGATGATCAACTTGTTGATGTGGTCGAGGTTTTGTTTGTGTTCATCAATCTTGTTGTCGATTATAGCTGAAGTTTTTTCTGGCGTGCAGTATTTTAAAAGCTCGTCGATGGTGTTTTGAATCTCGTGTTTCCAGAAATCCTTTTGGAACAAGTCTGCGAGGTAGTTGGAAATGTTCGTCATCAGATTTGGCAGCGCCGATTCCACTAGAGCTTCGACTCCTAACTTCACGGCCACTTTCGATAAGCTTTCAACCGTTTTTACTAAGAGTGTTTTTCCAACACTTTTAAATGCTGCCATCCGCGTTGCACTCGTGGCACTACCAATAAGGGGCTGCATTTTAAAGAAATTCTTGAGATATTTAACTTTTGACATGATGAAACCAGCGCCAAACATAATAACAGCGGTGATTAGGCTATCTTTTTTGTGTTGTCCATAGTCGCTCCACTTGAAATGCCCCTTTCTCAACTGACTAAGTGCGAAAACAATGTCACCAAAGCCTTCGTCAATTAACATTTTTCCGATGTTCGTAGCCATACCAAAAGTTAAAACTGTGATGGCAACTCCAATGGCGATTTGTGCGAGTCCAATAATGATGACTAAGAAAAATCTCAGCCAGAAAGTCGCAGAATACTTTTTCTGTTGGATCTGAACGACGTCGTCGAATCCTTTGAGCTTCATCACGTAAAGCTCTTCACTGTTTTTTTCGTCACCGGCAAACTCGTCAATTGACTTCAAAATGATTTCGGGATTGTCAAATTCTTTTCTTGACAAACCTTGGACGTTCTCGTCGATTTTATTTTGAATTTCTTCCCTCTTCTCGATGATAGTCCTACGGTTTTGCAAAATCAGCTTGATAGTCGCTTCGTACGGTTTGAAAACTTTGAAGTTTTTCTTGTTGATGTCCACGTATTTGATTTTGTAAAGTGGTGTTGGCCTTGGAGGATACTTTTCTTCGATGATGTCTCGTGTTTTTAGCTCTGAAATCAAGTCATCTCCCAAATCTGAATTGGGGATCCTGCCTTTCATCAGGTCAAGCAGTTCTTCTTTCAAAAACTCATCTTTATAAAGGTTTTTGAAATTTTTAGCTTTTTCTTTGTTAGCTTTGCTGGGTTCCATTATGCCGTTTGACAATAAATCAAGTACGAAGCTGAGATGTGGATTTGACGGCAAGCTGATGACGATGTCGGCGTTTCGGCTTTTAACTTCCTTCTTCAACTTTTCAAGTGCAATTGCGTAAGCGAATTTGTGTGTCAGGATTTCAAGCACGCGCTGTTGGTACACAGAATTTTCTCCCAGATCGATGCTGTCGATGTTTTGAGCATTGATATGGAAGAAAGTTGAATTGACGATGGGAATCAGAATGTCTTGTTCGACCAAACGCTCGAGAATGGCCTTTCCTTCAGCTCCGAATATTCTCAAGTCGTTTTCAATCTCACACCAAAAACCGATAAAGTTCATGACTTTTGGCCTTGAAAACTCGTCCTTGCTGAAAATAGCGCGTTTGTGTTCGGTGAAAATCTTTTGTTCTTGGAACAGTTCGAATTTTGGTATCCTGAACTCACTCAGGTCAAAGAGCGCTTTGGTGTCGGTTTCAGTCAGTGCTTCGTTGTCTTCACTGACACTGTACAGGAATATGCTGAAATTGTTGTCGGGGTTGTCCAGATACATTGGCTCCAAACGTTTTAGATTTGGTTTGGGAAGCTTTTCTTGTTCTGATGGATCGAATTCTACCAGCGATGGCAAATCAATTACTGCAAACTGTTTCTCGCTCCCTAAAATCCCTATTTGCAGCAGGCGACCCCAGAACTCTTCACGCGACGGCATCCAAAATGATTCTTGGAAAATTTCGACGAAATTGTCAATCGATGTGATTGGAGAGCCCTTTCTCGAATTCAAAAATTTTAGCAAAAAGCTTTCATCCAATGAGTGCGTCTTTGCAAGTTTTTTGACAGTCGCTTCTTCGTAGAAGTTCGAAACTTTTGGCCAATCGATGACATCATGTTGTGCAATGTGGTCATAAAGTTCCTTTTGCAGCATCTTATTGACCAGCAACGGCGATTCGAACGTTTCAGGATAAACAGACTTGCCCAATAGGTCTTGAAGGCTGTCAATGTAGTGGTCTTCGAGCTTCTTGAGAACATTGTTTTGCTGTTCTAGCCCGTTGATTGGAATCAGTGTTGTTCTGTATTTCTCAATGTAAGGATCCATCGCCATCTTTCTCACGAGTCTATCGAATGCCCGAGTTTCAAACACTTCGACGGCTTTGCGAAGAAGTTTTTCTTCTGATGTCTTTAATGGCCTGTTCTTAAAGTTGTTGTTTTTCTGTGCCAACTTCAGTTCAATGTAAACGTTGTAATAGTGGAAGGCAGGAGATGAATCGTTAAAGTTTTCCTTTAAAGCATTGCGCGCATTTTCAGAGTCCTTGTTTTGGTCGAAGTGTCTGAACTTTTTGAGCGTCAGAGACGGATGGAACTGCAGTTCAAAGTTTTTAAAGTCCCTTATGAACTTCTCGAACGAATCCGAAACCTTTGATTGGTTATCCGATGAGTTCCACTCTTCTAGATACTGCGAATTTTCGTCGAGCCAGAACGACCATTGGATCAGGAAGTTCTCCAAATACAAGTTTTTGATTTCTCCTGACTCGTCGAAGTTTTTGTAGGCCTGCTGGAACTGCCCGAAGAATCTTTCTTCAATCGTGATGAATTGCTTATAGAAAGTGGCAATTTCGTTCAACCTCTGAAGTTCAAGTTCGTCTCTTTGGAATTTCAGATCAGTAATCGGTAGCACCTTGGCTGATACAATTACCAGCCTAGCTGAACCCATAGCACCTGCGCGAGCTGCTCGACCGAACGCCTGCAGTTCAGTTCTCACGTTTGATGGAAGGTACGTCAAAATAACGTGCAGTCCTCCAGCTTCCTTGAGTAATTCTGATAGCTTGATGTCAGTTCCACGACCAGCCAAGTTACTTGCAATGATGACATGGCGTTGTGGAAGCTTCCCAACATCGAACTTTTCATAGTCACGTTGGTAGATGTGGACGTTATCTGAGCTGAACTCTCCGTTATTATCATTTCCAATGAATTTTCTTACATTTTTTATGTCATTAATTGTTTCGCAAATGACCAAACATGATCTCTTTTCTTCAAAAACAGAAATTATCTCGTTCTTGATCGCTTCAAGCCATTCCATTTCGTCTTGTAAAATTATCGCTTCTCTCTCAGAAAACTTCTTTGGAATATATGTCGGTACTGTCATGTAGTCCAACTCATGGATTTCTGTGAGCTTTTGACGTTCTTGCAACGATCCCAAGGTTCCAGTCATGCCGTACAGCTTTTTGTAGATTTTGAAGAATGATACGTTCGATATGAAAACGCTTTTCAAGCTCAGAAGCGTCAACTTACACCCATGCTTCAACTGAAGAAATTGATGTAGTCCTTCGTCCCACTGCGAGTTCACTTGGTCGACTCCAGTGCTCAAGTCGAGAATGATGACGCTCGGATCGTAATCAGCCATTGTACCAGTCTTACTTCTGTCAATGATGTACTGCTTTTCATTTTCCATGAACAATGCGCGTACTGCACTTTCGATCCATTTGTTTAAATGCAGCAAGACAAAGTTTTGGAGATATTTTGGAATCTTGATTGTCTTTTCTTTCTCGATTTTTTCGCTGAAACAAAACTTGAGTCTGTCGGAGAACAATTTTGGAAGAGTAGGTGCAGCCAGCAAGATGTAATCGATTTCAGATTCCTTGAAAGCTTCTTTGAGAACAATTCCTTCGCTGTCGATTAAGCCCTTTGCAACCAGGCTTCGGAATACCTTCAAAGAATCTGTTTGGAATTCTTTCGGCAACATACTTGCAATGTCGTCTTCAGTTATCAGTCCAAACATCTGATCAAGGATCACTTTCCGAACAGTCTCGGTCTTCAGAATTTCAATCATTTCGTCATTGGTATCTGCACTTTGATTCACCCATTGCCAAATGTACACGAACACCGATTCAATCTCGTCGATGTCTGGAAGGCCTTGCGAAAGGTACAGGATATTGTTTCCTTTGTCCAACAGCATGCTGTCAACTTCGTCAACAAGGACGTTGTCGAATCGATGCGATGACATGAAGTTGTCGTTGTAAAACTCGGTCAAAAGGTAGTCGCGTTGGAAATAGCTGAGGCTACCATAAATGATGTCTGCACCAGCATAAACTTGCTTTCTTTGTTCTGAATTCTCGATGCAGTTATGTCCAATAGTGAATCCAAAGGTCGCGATAATTTTTTGGTTTTCTTCGTCATCAGCATCGCGTTCTGCCAGGACAGGCGAACTTGTGATGATGTCGACTTTCTCCTTGTGCAGAACTTTAAGAATTGAAAAAGCCAGGCCAATGAAGGATTTCCCTTCTCCCGTGCCAACTTGAATCAACGCTCCTTCAGTGTTGTGCCAGAGTGACAGAACAGAAAAGATCTGCACGTGACGAAGCATGATTTTGTTTTCTGTTTTTTTGTTTTCTGTTTTTAGTTGGATCGTTCTTGTGATAATTGCTAGGCACTCTGTTACTGGAGCTGGTTTCTCGCGGATTTTGTGTTCTTCCACCCACTCAAGAACTTCACTTTCGGTGAAGTCTAAAAATCGTTTCATTCGCGTGGGGCATTCGCTTGTGTGAACTTCCATCTCTTGCTGCTTTACGAATTCAAGTCTACCTTTCATTGCTGGGGAAGTTTCTGTGCTTTCGTCTACGAGCTTGCAAATTTGATCGATTGTTCGCTGAGATGGATCTGAAAAGTAGTGTTCCTCGAGTGCAGCCATGAAATTGTCGACTGGTGTTTTTTCAAGCAAGTCAAACACGGGATCACAAAGGTTCCAATTGCCAACGTCAAAGTTCATCAAGAAGACGATCATGTTGAATTCATAAAGCTCATGCCCTTTGCTGCTCAATATCTTGATGAGTTCTTGTGCTTTTTCGGTACCAAATTTGCTTTGCAAGCTGATAAAGTACAATTTGGCATCAGCGTGTGTGCTCTCTCTCAGTTTTTCACTTTGATGCAGACTTTCGAGCTGCGTTGACCAAAATTGTTCCGTCAAAGTGAATTTCCACAAGGTCAAATCAGTTTGAAGAAGATTTTCTACCGAACTAATGGAAAAGTATCCCATCACTTTGAAAAGATCGTCGAAATCCGTTTCAGTCAATGTTGACTCTTTGACTTGACTTTTCATGGAGAGAATGATCATAAACTGCGTCAGTTCCATTGCCTTGAGCAACTGAAGCCACGATGTTTTCATTTCTGGTGCCAAATGCTTCAAATAGTCCTCGACTTGAAGTACAATGATCTCCGGAAGCCAGTCACGTTGTTTTGTTGACAAGAACAGGAACTCAAAGTAGCTGATCATTTGTGGATCCAAAATGCATTTGGAGACAACTGTCAAAATTGTAGAAAATTCGTTTGCAGTCACACGTCGCCCTTCGTCGAAAAGCCGGACATTTATCGATTTTAAAATGTTGTTGCTGTTTGGGTACAAAGTGGAAACATTCAACAGCAACATTTCCAAATCGCTTTTGCCTTGTGGTGAAAGTGAGGAAAAATAGGACAGGATCATCGAAACCAGCAATTGACTTCCCAGCAGGTTTTCATCGTAGAGTTCCGGCATTTTTGCGTCTTTTTGGAAATATTTTTCATTGGAGAAGTATTCCGTCATTTGGTTTTTGTCCATCAAATCAAACGATGTGTTAAGAACGTATTTGCATCTCCTCGAAATCATTTTTCTCGTTTGCCAAAGTTCAAACTTTTTGTTGTCAAACTTCAACGTAGCAAACGTGTCATCCTTTTTGATGGAGTAAACTTTCTCCGATGACAAGTTGTCGTTGATATTTTCCACCAACACCAAGATGCCATCCACATCTCTCAGAAAGACAATCCAGTTAACATTAAACGCAATTGCCAGAAGCAGCCTGAAAGTGGCTGATTTGATCGCTTGTGACGACAGTCTTTCAAATATGAACGACATTGTAACATCATTTGTGAAAAAGTTTTCCCACAGCGCGCTAAATTCGGCATACAATGCTTCTCGGTCTGGATCTTCTTCTTTTTCAGGGTCGACTTCAGGCAAATTTTCTTCGCGGTCTTTCAAGCCATCAAGCTGCTTCTTGTAATCCTTCATGAAAGAACCGATCTCATCAGAGTCAAGGAACTCCTTGTGAAGAGACAGAAAAATCTTTTCAAAGTAGCTGGACTTGCTACTGTTGAAAGTTTTTGTTGCATCCTTCAGACTGTCAACAATAATTTCAGTGTTGTATTCATAGTTGTCATTGATGAATGAATCCAAGTTGCCAAAACTGTTTTCCACGCCAGTATTAAATTTTTCACCGTCTTGTTTCAAGTATGGAATGTAGTCTGTCATGTTTTTCCATTGTTGTCCACTTTCCGAAGCAGATAGTTTGTTGTCCGTCGTAAATATTTTTTCGGAAATTTCTTCCCAATATTTGAGTTTGAGCTTTTCATAGGTCAACTTCACAACATCTGTGAAACTCAATTTGAAACCTTCTTGCATTGTTGAAATATAATGTGAGATGAAGCACGATTCGTATTGTAGAATTGAAGTTAACTCGTTCTCAGTTGGCTTTGGATCTGTTTCTAGTCGTGGTTGTGCCGCCTCCAAAACTTCCAAACATTCTTCCTTCTTAAGTTCAGCTTTTCGAAGATTCTCAAATATCAAGGAACTTGATTTTGCCAATTCAAATTGCTTCATTATTTCTTCAAACTCAATCTTTTTTCCGATATCATTGTCCTTATCTTCCACTTCCGTTGGGTTTTTTTCGTCGGTGTATTGGAGCTGATAAGATGTGCGCACTCCGGTAGAGATGCTTGTCTCATCCGTAATTCCGTCGATTGCTTCAAACTTTTCAAACAGGTTTGATAGCGTTTCCAGCTCTCCTTCCAGGTAGGCAGAGTGAAGCTTTCTGATCGAAGCCATCAAAACTTGGGACTTTTTGGTCGCGTTGATTTTATGACTCTGGTTTTCTGTTGAGTTGTTCCGCTGTCGTTGTCTTTGAGATGTGCTTACATTTCTATAGTATTCTGAATACACATACTGATTTAAGGCGTGATTCCAGATGCAGTGGTCTTGTTTTCCATTCGATATCCTGTATTTTTCGTTTTTATCAAGCCCGACATACAGTGGTGATCGCCACCAGCTGAAGTCATGCAGCCAGGCATCGCGGCCTTCCCTCCCATTCAATCCATTAAAACCCGAATCGCCGATTTCACCATGTTGTCCTGGAACAGCGATTTTGCGGACACTTGCTTCCGACTGATCGTCGGCTGTTTCTATCAATTGATCTCCTGCATATCCACCTTCTGCTGCATAACCGCCGACACCTCCAGTCTTACCAGATGATCCCGGGCTTCCGTTAACTTGCATGAAACCTTCCCTTTTCGTCCATTTCCAGAAGTAGTAAACATCTTTGTTCATACCACGTTCGACGCGATGAATCGCATCTGATTTAGGACGAGGCCGAGACTTCAGTCCAATAATGCGAAACCTTGCAGCCATATTGTCAGAATTATAATCTATCTTAAATTCTTTACCGTTAACAGAGAAGTCATTTTTATCGGTGTTTCTACCATCAATCCCATCTAGTCCATTGCCAGCGTCTTGTCCAGAACTTGCACTACCTCCATTCGATTGAATTATCCAATTAGAAGAATTTTTAATGGACCGGCAAAACACCGCGAAATTTCCACTGCTTTCTCCCGGAAAACCATTCGCGCCATCGCGACCCTTGCCAGACACATCTTGTCCTGCTGATAAATCATATTGATGTGTTTGACTTTCTCCAGACAAGTCCCAGCGTGAGGTTTCATGAACAACGATGTGATTGGAAAGAATCGCCATGTTAATGCCACGAAACTGTTCTGGCAAGTTTTTGTCAACATGAATTATGTCGCAAATCAAATCGATTTCTTGGACATCTGAATTAGGATGAAATTCCAACTCGTCCATTGTCATTAATTTTTTGATGATGGTCGTCGTCATTTTTCCAAAAGTGACTTCAGTGCTGACTTTTGCTGGCATGATGTACTCCTTGATTGCATTTTGAATTTTTTCGCCCAACGAAAGCTTCTTGTCGGGTAGCTTCAAAGCAGCCATATGAAGTTTTTCAAACCCATCGATCTCAAATTCGGAAACGACAATGCAATTTGCAAGTTCCGTCATCGAAAGTAGGCCACTGGCAAATGCTTCCAGTTGGAACTTCTCAACAACTTGTGCAAACTGCTTGAAAGAGTTCCTGAGAACGGCCAACAGCGAGTCGAAAAACTCGAATTCACGAATCATCGTGCGAGTTTTAGTTCTGATTGCGTAATTCCAGAAAGCTAATATCTGATTGCACACTTTCGGCAAATCGAGTTCTTGGAACACTTCTCTTTCACTGATAATCAGTTGATAAGTGTTATTTTTAAAGTTTTCCGGAGTATTATCAAACCCGTTGGCTTCGAAGGCCATAAACACTTTTATCATTTCACCATCGGACAAATTTTCGTTCTCCATTGCCAACTCGATAATCTCTTTCACTTCACGTCTCCACAAACTCAAAACTATTTCGATGAAGGTCTGTTCCACATACGACACATCACTGTACTTCAACTCGAAAGCGAACTCTTCTGCAATGTCTAATTTCAACTGACCCAGCCTTGGTCGGCCAGTCTCAAACTGCTTCAGGATAAAATCTTTAACTTCTGACATTTTAATTGATTCTTCTTGCACGCTCAATTAAAACTGAGTGAACAATTGTTTCTGCTGCCGTATTTATACTAAATCGTTATCAAAAGATAACGCATAAGTGTCCATTGTCGATATGTGCTTAGCTTGAAAATCGTCATGCGTAACAAAGAAAATCCTTAGTGAACAAATTGTTATCATAATAAATCTAATCAGAGGTCAGATAAAGTGGATTTATGACAAGTTTATTCAGAATCTTGTTCACTAACTTTAAGTGTTTTAATGACTGAAAGTTAAGAAAAACGAATCCAAACTAAGTGTAGCACTTTTGAACAAATCTTTACGTAATAATAGAAAACTGTTGTGTTGAACATGTTTCTGAAAACTATGAAAAACCTAAGAAAACCATTAAAAGTACGGAATGTTAATGAAAACCTGTTAGAAATGTTGCCTTTAGGAAATTATGTATTTCTTTCAGGGCTCTGGATTACAACTTCCTTGACAGAATTATGACGTCACTTCATTCATGTTTTCTACATTTTTTTCTAAACATGAATGAAGTGACGTCGAAATGACGTCACGGCAGTTGTAATCCAGAGCCTTGATTTCTTTTTAATTTCTTGTTAATCCAGCAATAACATTTAAGTGCGTTTAAAAACCAGACATTTGAACGGTTTCAAAGCTTTAAAAGCTTTAGAAGCTTTGAACTGTAATCCATACAAGAGAAACTGAACAAAGACTTGAATGCTCAAAACAACGAAAACTTTAAATAATTCAAATAAAGATTCATTTTATTCAACTTTTCTTTATCATACAATGGCGATTAATGATTTTGTGTTATCTGACAATGTTAATAACGATTATAAAAGTTTAATAAGGTTCAATAGCCGCCAGCCCGACGCGTCCAATGCAATACTTCATGGGTTCAGCGTAGCTGTGTCTGTAGCCCTTTGCAAGGTTTCCCAGACTTTTGGCTGGTCCCATGAAGCGCGGTTGCTGCTGTGGCTGATGCCGCTGATGACCGTTTTGGACGTCACGATAGTCGCGAACGTTTGGCGTGAATTCTTCTTCAGAACTCCAGTCGTTCTGCGCGTGATATCGCGGTTCAGGCGAGTAAGACTGCCGATAATCCTTATCATATCTAGGCGCTTCCGAACGTCGAACCGCCACCGCCGCAGGTTTCGCTTCTTTCTGCAATCTAATCTTCTCCATTGCTTGGAACTTCTCCTTCGCGTCTTGAAAGCGATCTTTGGGCGAAGTTTTCTTCATGGTCGACATGGGCGATGAATCTTTAATGTAAAGATCTCTATCTTGATTGCTGTAACTTCTGCTGACTTGCTTGCGTGGAACTTGCGCGTCTGGCGCATACATTTCACGCGGCGGTGATCTGTCGTACGGAATTCTCGACTTGTATTTCATCACCGGAGATTTCATCATGTTCTCGATGGATTCGCGGTACGGCAGGCTTTCCGGTTCTCGATAGGGGTTCCGTTCGATGTAATCGTCCGCAATCTTGTTCTTGGTTCTGTCTTCGCTGGGGTCGTATCTGTCAGTGCCCTTCGACTTCCGTTGCAGTGTACGCACTTGTTCCGGCGAGAAATCACGTTTGCTTCGATAAACCTCGCTGCTTCTCATCACCGGCTCTTGTTTCTGATACTTTTCGCTTTTAATTATCTCGCGATATTTCTGACGGTCGGTTAAGTTTTCGCGTTCGTACTTATCGAAGTTATCATAATTTTGTGAGTATTTGTGGTCCACCACTGCGTGCCGATATCTCTCGGACTGCTGGCGCATGAGACCACTGTTCATTCTGCGTTCATCTTCGACGAGGCCTTTTGGCTTGACCGGTTCGATGTAGTGCTTCTTTGACTCTTGAATGTAATTGTCCTTCAATTGTTTCTTGGTGATGATCGGCTGGTCATCGTCGCGTGGCTGATACTGTTTCTCGTTGACCTCCTTGAACTTTTGCATTCCTTTGTATTCGCGCGACGGTTCCTTTGGAAAAATGTAACTCGGCGGATTGTCGCGGTAGCGTGTTAGCTTCTCTTCGAACGACGGTGAAATTTGAATTTTTTCCACTTTTCTTATGAAACTCGGCGGTGCGACCTCGCGACCTTCATTCTTCCAATCATCTGAAAACGAATGTGGATCAAAAGTTTCACGCAATTTTCCATCGAACAATGAAAGTTTACCGCTTGAACTTGTGCTGATTTCTTCTTCGTGTCGTTCGGGACTCGGAGCCAGATCTGATCCAATGCCCGACGAACCGTGCGACGAGTGCTGATTGCGCTTGCCATTTTTGACGACTTCTTTGCCAACGATCGAGAGATTTTGACATCTGCGTGATTACAAAAGACGTAAATTAATAATTTCATTAAAATTTGTTTCGAGTTCATTAAATTTTACCTTCGCAAGTCGACGGCGGTCAGATTTCCTTGTGATCTGCTAATGGTGTCATAATCCCTAGGCGGAAGAAGCAGTGGCGGCCCGTTTCCATTCAACTTGGCTCTCAGTTCCGCTGCTAATGAGTCGTATAAGTGGACTGGTCGGTCGATCGGTGAGTGCTGTTCCTCGCTGCAGTCCGATTCTCTGGTGCTGGTGCCAGCATCGCTTCCCAGTGACGAGTCGATTCGTCTCGGCGACATCTCAAAGCCTTTGGAGTCTTTCCTAATCGGCATCGACAAAGGCTTAGATCTCTCGATCGGACCAAAAGACTTCTCAAGCCTGTAAACAAAACAGAAGCATTGATGTAATTAACGTTCTTTCGACACCACAAGACACCAACTACCGCTAGGGCGCATAGCATCACTGTCTCAGCGACTAAAATATTTTTCTTTGTCTTTCGCTTCCCCTCTCGCAATTTAATTAATGCTCGATTTTCTCACAAAAATTATTTTATTATATCATCGCATAAAAATCATACAAAGCAGAAAAATGTGGAGCAAAAATCTGTTTGTTCGTGACGAGATAAATTCGCATGCATTAATGAAGCTGTTTGGTTGGCTAATCGTAAATTTCCTATCGCACGTTATCTAATTTGTCAAACGCCGATGCCGAATCACCTTTCCAAAGTGCACCTCGACGATGTTTCATAATCACACGGCGCGGATGCTTATTGGTGCTCGGTTATTTTAACGCTTTTGTTTTCATGAGTTCAGCGGGGACAGTTAAGACTTGCGTCACTTAAAGTGTTCGTGTTTGATTAATTACGATGGAGAGTTGAAATCGCAGATGCTGTCATCAAATTTGCAACAAACTGAAAATGAGTTTTCACAGGAAGTTTGAGTCTGGGGACGATCACCAGTTACATCCCTTGTTGGAAAAGCTTTGAAGTTGCAAAAAAGCTTTCAAAATGATTTCAAAGTTTATAACTCAAACAATCGACCTCTGACACACTTGACACTCGACCCCAAATTTGATAAGTTTTTGTCGCTGTTTGTTAACTGTTCATCGGTTCGCGTGATCGAAAGATAAATTACACATGACGCTGAAGTGCTTTGACACACATTCCTTTCTCGCTATCTATCTATCAGCTGGAAACAATGTTGCGAAAGCGATGTTAACAGAGACGAAAGAAATGATGATCGCGTCGGAAAAGTTATTGTGTTTGGAATCTCGTAAAGTGTGTCGCTAAACTCAAAGCTTGTGAACTTTCATTATGATTGCGATTGAAGTTCGTTTCCTAACACACCGTCAAATGCAGGCACTGTCCATCACATCGGCTTTCGTTTATGATCAAGAATTAATGGCTTTTGAAGAGAAACGAATGCACATTTGCATCGCAGGAAAAAGTTTCACTTGAGTCGCGAGTAAAAGTTGCTTTTCACGCAAAATCTGCACTCACTAGGGTGTTCCACTCTCGAAACCAGTTAAGAACGGAAGCGAGCCCACTTATCACTACACTTGGTCGTGTATGTCCTAAATCTTCTTCTTTTTAATCACTTTTCAAC
>JPYR01000015.1:303263-315069 GCA_000775305.1 Belgica antarctica
TAAAATGATCGTTGGTCGATTCCAATTGCGCTGAATCAATTTCACTTTAGGCAGCGTGGTTTACTCGAAAATTTATTTCTTCAAAGACGCTTCAATAACGCATTTGAATTATTGAGAAATTAGCATATCAATTTCTTTTTTATGATTCAAACGAGTTTCCTGATATGACTTCGGAGAAAGTGCTAATCAACCAATCACTCGCCGCGTCGTACTCACTTGCATTCTAGCTCCGCGAAGCGCTTTTGATTCTCCGGTTTCTTGATCAGAATCTGCAGCTGATCGTGGAGCGCATGCGCGGTGACGTCCGAGTCGCATCTGTACGCGTGCACGTGGAGCGGGCACTTGGTCGCCGGGTTGTACAGCAGCAGAACACAGGCGACCACGTCGTCGGACACGATCGAACACGTTATTGCATTATGCGGAATGAAATGCTTCGCAGATCCCTGAAAAGAAAAAGTTTCGACACGTTAGTCATAGCTGGGAGGTCAAAAGGTGGCGGATTTCAAAGACGTGTCAAAAATTGATTGCGCAATGTTCGGGCCACAAAGAACTATCAACAAAACAAGCACAAAAACTAATAAACCGCATAATGTGCTTTTCATGGCGATTGACTGACTATCGAGCCATTGAAGCCCCGGCACGAACAGACGCGATTTAGAAAGTAATATTTGGCGCTGAACAAGAGAACCATATTGTTCGTCGACGCTTTTTATGTTTTCTGTAATTAGCATTAAAAGATTTTTCGATTTTCTTTGATTCGATGTTGAAATCGCATCTCAGGTATGTGTTTAAACAAAAAATAAGTAAAGTAGCGCAAAAATTGAAAGTGATTGGAATTGCGCAGCGCGGAATGTTCGGCAGCTGACAAGTTGTCTGATGTTGAGTAACTCACCTGGATGATTTTGAGGCCTTTGTGCGAAATTTGAAGAGTGACTTTGAGGGGCTCCTGATGCCTCGAGCGGTCAATTAAGCGCGGAATCGTTGACACCAAGACACGCTCGCCGCGCAGCTCTTTCGACTCTTGCGCGCCGAGAAACCAAACATAATAGGAAGCCTTTTGAACGTCTTTCTTGAGACGCAAAGCCATTATTATTGGGGTTGTGTCGCTCAATCGTCTTGCCGATGACTTCGGTTCACAGTGAAAATTGCTGTGGCGAAGAAAATTACATATTCTGAAACGAAAAGCAGAGACGACATGAAAAATCAGCGATTGACGAGTCGTTTGGTGGTGAATTATAGTTTTTTTGTGGGCCGAGAAAACCTTCCGGACTTGCTTCGAACATGATGTTTGTGATTGTTAACCTCGAACCGTTTGCAACCTTCAATTATTTACCACCTTAAAGATGCATCTTAAGCAGTTGCTTTTGTTTTCGAGATGGCCAAGCGAGCGAAACTGTAGCAGAAAGAAACTGAATTGTTCGCTTAAAATTCAATTAAAACCTCATGCAATAGGAAATCACGAAATCTCTTGTTGCAGGAAAATTGTAACAAACGGCAGCCGTTTACGCTTGCGTAAATCGCCTTCGGACTTGAGTCAGCTCGGCAGCATCCCCAGATTGGTTTTTTATATAAACCAGACGATTAATTACACATTTATGATTGGCTGAATCATTAATTTCTAAAAAAAATGACAACCGCCAATGCCTAAGCGTTACAGTTACCGCCAAGCCTGATAATAATTAACTTTAATGTCTGCTGAGACCATAAAAACTTGTCAATCATGTCAGTTTCTTGATGAGATTGAGAAGAGAAATCAAGACTGCATCTCGGCGATCTGTCTTGAGCAAGCGTTTAATGGTTCGCTTCCAATTAGAAACCTTTTCAAGTAATGTCATGAGCTTGACGGAAGGTCAATGGAAGACTAAGTGAAACATTTTTCTCCACGCTGAATCTCAAGATCAAGAAATCGATATTTTTCGACGTTTTAGGCGGGGCGTGACTGCTGGCTAAGTCGCTTCGTCTAATTATAGTGAACTTTTAATAAGATTGTATGATGTAATAACGAAAGAAATGTGTGTCCAAGTTTCTTTTCCTTTAAAAGCTTGGATTGTTAGCCGCCAAATGAGTGACCCGCCCATCGATTACGTCTTGTCAAGAGGTGAAAACACCACATCAAGCTTGGCTCGTAATAAGTTGTCAGTTTCTTGTCAAGTTCTTGCGCAAATTGAACGAGTTTCATATTTTGAACTTGGACTCAGTGAGCTCCAAGACGTTACTCAAGAACACCACCCGCCCTTGCTTGTGAACAAAACAAATTTTTTCGTGTCTCTAATGCGGATTGGTTTCCTCGACTCTTGTGACTATTAAATTTTAAAATCATAAACCATTTAATAAAAATCTGAATTTTAACACTCGAGTGCTCAATGGAACTAAAAACTCGATGGTAATTGATTTTGAATGTTAAAGTCTTGAATGATTCAAGCAATAAGGAACGAGCGGAGACAAAAGACGCAAAGATTTTTTCTTTGTGGAAAAATGTTTGTAGTTTTACATCCGCGAGATTTAACTGTCGAAAATTAAGGCTAATTGCGGAGTTAGAATTAAACAGCAACTAAGTAGCAAATACACTCGCTTTGGAATCGATTGGATTCGATTGAGGCGATTTAATTAGCCCTCCGAGTTACCCGAGGTGCAGTGGAGCTTGAAGTCAATTAATTTATCATAGTTTTGATGTTTTCTCTCCCTAACAGCTTGAGCAGCACTTAGCGAGTTCGTCGACCCATGTACACACCGAGCGAAAGGTTCTCTTCAGGTTCCCACACGAACAATGAATGACATGTTGCCACAGAATTTCCTAAGCTCGACGTCGCGCGAGACATCTCGTGAATTCGGAGAATTTCCATCAGTTTTCGGTGTGCCCACAGCTAAACACCAAATTGAGTCATTTATTCCGCACCAAATGTTAAGCAGATTTATCTCCGACTGCATTTCTCCACCATGAAAAAAGTGTTTTTAAGCTGAACTGACAACTGCACAAGTGTTTCAAGGAATTAATGTCCCATTACGATGTTTAATCTCCCCACTTTTAAAGATAAATGTAATCAAACGTCTTTCTCGCAGCGAAACTTCCTACGATAAGCCGAGAGCCGCGAAATGTAAAGTGAAAACGAATTTAACCATTTTGCTCCACTTATCAGAAAAGGCATAAGATTATTGTGCATGTGCAGTGCGCTGAAATTAAAAATTAAAAGTGAAGCGCGTGGTGTATTTCAGTAGGTAACTGGGTGATGGTCCTGCCAAGCTCTCTTTCGCGAATAAGAAGAACGTAACCGGGGTGGCGTTTGGAAAGTTCGTGCAGACGGGTTTTGGAACGATTATTTTGGTTTAGGTTTTGGTGGCTGCGTCAGTCCCAGCTATTACGCTATCGAGATCACTGATCATGATTGTAAACTAATGAATGCTGGCTGCATTTTCATCTCAAGACCCGCATTAACTTTCGAGATGAATAAATAATGGATCGCGACTGCGCGGCAAGCACAATTCTCGGAAATTAAGCGCTAATTCGCAACGTGACATGCCATTCAGACGACCTAGTAATCGTGGAAAGTCTTAATTGAAATTTCATCGGTAATTGATTTCGTGAATCGTCTTTGGGCTCGAATAGGCAACTTGTCGGCTGGGTAAGTGGATTATAGAATGGCTTGATGCTTGCTTGCTCCATTTCGCTAATGTGCCACAGATTTTCGATACAAAAGTCTTAATTGTGTCGTTTTGACAACTTTTCGACGCTGTTTTGAATGTTTATTGAGTCGGCATGGATGGATGGATGGAAACTCGAAACGAAATGAAACTTTCTGTTCAATAAAGTTCAACGTCGAGACTTGCATTTGCAAATGCAGCTTGTATGGTTTCAATTGCAAAGATTAATCAACGATGTCTTGAAAACAAGACATCTTTGGATCAACTTTCAAAGAATCGAAGAGACGACGACGCTCGAAATTTATTTGAAAATAATGGTAAAACTTGGATCTAATGACATGAGACAGCAGAAAAAAGTTCAATGATTGCTTCAAGCTGATTGCATCATTTGAGGCTTCCTGCAATTTATGCAATAGCAGAACTGATAATCTAGCGAAAAACTCGCTGACAATTGCTTTCAGAAAGAAATTCTCGACCGTTAGCGGTATCTCAGCGGTGTGCGCTGTACATGTTGATTCGTTATGGCGTTCAGTGGGGAAAATGAAAGCTTCTAATTCTTCGGTTAGCGAGCGAGTTCAATAGACGGAAGTTTTCCTGATCCAGTTTTAAGCAAGGTAGCAGGAAAGATTTGCATTGAAAATCACGCATCTCTGGCATGAGCAGACGACGACCGGTTTTTCATCAGCCAAAATCTTCTAATCGGATTGGAAACGACAAGATTTTCGTGTCTGCTGTGAAAAAATCCAATCGCTCGCAATCGCTGTGCGTTGCAATCGATCTCAGAAACGTCAATCGACTCCACGGTTGATTGCCCAGCACGAAAATCAGTGTTCGAAGAGATCAAAATACCGCAATTAATGCTCGTTCTTTGGTCATCAGCACATAAAGGTTTTTTCTACGACTTTATAACGTTACTTCGAAGGCTGTGCGCGAACAGAGGTGAAAAGAAAACTCGAGATCATCAATCAAAAAGTGCTTCGTCGAGGAAAAGTGAAGAAATTGTCATCGATTGTGAACTAAACTCCGCGCTTTTCCCTCATTTTTGTTTATTTTCCCATCCAAAAACGATTTTTTTGTTGTCGACGTCAAAACAAAAAAGAAACTCTTTTTATACCCGGACAATTCTAACGGCAACGCGCGTCTTTCATTGCACACACAAAGAAATTCAATGGATTTTGTTTTCACCGCTGATGACTCAGTGAAGACCGAAATCAAAACGAAAATATCCGCGACACTGAATGTAGGTGAACCTGCGTGGGTATTACTCTCACATTTCGTGGATTAAAAGCTCTAAATTTGAGCGAACAATCAAGGGTATGTTGTAGCAACATAGCCCGAACGATACGTGATTTAAGCAAAGTTATTCAGTCTGTGGAACGTGTGAACATTTGCGGGCGCTGCTGATGATGCCTTCAATGTTAATTTGAATAAAGACGAAGTAAAGATTGAAGTTCGTTCCCAGAAGACAATCAAGTAGATGAATATGAACTGATGAAGCCCGGACAGCTATGTTGAAACGCAATTAGCTTCATCGCTCGAGAAGCAGCTGACCCAGTCGATGGAACCTACGATGATCGATGCTGGCGTGGGCGAATCGCTTAGCTCCGTAACGAGCGGGAGATGATTCACGCGAGATTAGCATTCAGACTTGCGTCAATTCAGCCTAAGCTGATTTATTCTAATTTAGGCTAACCCAGAATTCAATCAGAGTGGCAGGCTTTGTATGCTAAACAGCGTGCTAGGAGTGGTTGCATTGATTAATGACTTGATTCGACGATTCCTGCAGTCGAAGTATGCTTTCCTGAACATGTTTTCAGCATTTTTAACTGTCACAAAGTGTCATTCTTGAAATAATTGGCCTAGATTCATGTTTTTATGTCCAAAAACGTCTGCAAGTGCGATTCACCGTTACCTAAACTTCAAACACCACCCCATGGGGGTCTATCTTGCAAATTTTGAGTTCGTTTTCTTCTTGCTTTCATTATTTCTTGATTATTCGTCTAAAGGCTTGCTCGTGCCGCTCTTAAAATGGTTACACAACCGCTGTGGCATTTCGTTTGCAAAAGCGCAACAAACACAAATTCTGCATTGAAGCCTTGAAGGCAGTTGACGTCGATAAAGCGGGAGAGCGAAGTAAATGGAATTTTAGCAATCTCGGTTCTCATACTCGACTTTAACTGCCGTTTGTTCGCTCGGTCGTCGTTTCACAATTCGAAGCGACCGCAAACATCAATTCTACGGCACTTTGAGTCTATTTGATGGTCGAAATTGTGTTTTCACCGAAATATGCGCGATTTTAAGGAGAGCGCGCTGAAATGAATAGAAAAATCAAGAAATCATCGCCGATGGAGTTTTTAAATGCCACATGTCTATAGCACAGTATCGAGGTCACGTGCGATGGAACCTGCGAGAGAGCCAATCCATCGCTTCTTTTTCTTTTAGCTGGTGCGCTCGCGCTCCGCGTTGACTTTCTTTCGATAAAATGAAAGTTAGAGAAGAAATTCCATAAATGACAGAGACATTAAGGTTTCAGCTTTTCGGGATACGAGAAATTTTGCGGATGCTTTAAATTTTATGGCCAAGGTGCTTTTCACTTTTTATTGCCAGAAATGTAACGGCGACAACAACAGCCAGTCTCAATTGTTGAAGACAAGATTTTTTCGCTTGTTTACACCAAGAACTAGCATTTGCGATCGTTTCTTCATCGCTGGAAATAGAAATCTTTCCAAATGATGCGTAAAGGTTTCTTCACTAACCAACCAGTTGATTGAGTGTGCTAATTTTCTTAAACAATCAAAGCGATTTGCAAAAGTTGAACATATTAAGATGGTTACGAACGTTGAGTTTTGCATTAATTGGCATTAATTTTGTTGCTTTTCCAAGGCACGTTCAAAGGAAAGTATTTTATTCCTTGTGCAATCATTAAGGATCAACGGCTGTAACAACACAAAAGCACGCTTAATTTAATTGTTCTCACTGCTAAGCCTGTAATTAGATCATTCGCTGGGTGATTCTTGAATGACACCAGCTTTGAAATGTTCTTGAGACAAAGCGCGGCTTTCAAGCAGAACCTCGACTCGAATTTGCGTCTAAATCAACGATCGTGGAGAGATTATACGAAAACGATAAAAATATAAAATCTGATGTCACTCCTTAGAGCTTATTTGTTGAAAGTCATTTGAAAAGACACATCACACGGAACCAAAAGAATCATGAACATTCTTAAGACATCTCGAGTTAATTGCTTTTATATTTCGCTGTTGTTTAGAATTCTCGAGAGATTTTGCTTTTTTGTGTAAGAAACACGAGTTTCGCTGTTGCCGGAGAGGTATTCATGTCAAAAGCAGTTATGAGAAAAAAAATATGCGCCTTAAGATCACCATTAGCGAAAACCAGTTTGCAAAGCTGAGAATAATTGCATCTACTCTACAAATTTCAAGGTTCACCCCGCAAATTAAATCGCAAAGTTATGTGTTCTGACTGGCGCAACAACAGCTCGGCTTCCAAAAACTATTTTGCTAGATCACGAAAGCAGTCCAGAGAGAATGTTTTCTTTCCTTTCTAGTCATTGAACTCTTTCTCGAAAAAAAAGTACTGCGAGAATTCTTTACGCGTTCTGTATGCTTGTTTAATTTAAATTCTTCTTACCACTCGGGTTGTGTGAATAAATTATCCGAAATGTTTTTTCCTTTCTTATGATTGCGTTTATGCTCAATTCAATAATTTTCTTCTTCAATTGTATTCAATATTGGCATATTTTATCACTCGACATGTGTGCATCACTGATTTTTGGAAGATTTCTTTCTTTTTCTTCTTTTCAAAACATTTTTTATCGACTCCACAATAAACTGCACGTCTTCACCAATGAACACCCAACTAAACAATGATCTTTTCTCTTTCTTCAACTCTCGCGTTTGGCCCGTTGTCTCACGAACACAAGAAAGACGGTGTAAGAAAACAAGAAAACGCAAAGACGAAGATTTGCGTTGTTAATTTATAACGGTCGAACTGAATTTGAATTTCCCTTCGGGTTCGGATCAGCCAAGTCCGAACCCAAGCCAGTCCGAACGTAAACAAGTCAAAATTCGACGCGATTCCACTAATTTTCATCTGTCTTCTCTAAATAAGTGAACATGTCGTGTATCCTGTGTTTCAACCTGATTCTCGAAGAAGATCGCTACAGCGTCAACGACTACGCGGAGGCTCCGATGATCACTGGAGCGGAATTGATCGAAAAGCATTTCGGGTTCGCTGAGGTTTGTTAAATTTCGCTAAAAGTCTAGTTTCCCTTCATTTTCCGTGATTTTAGAAAATCCTGTCGGAAGATGTTTTCAAGGACAATGAAACATGCATCTGCAAAACCTGCTGGTCAAGCTTAGAGACTTTCAACGATTTCTACAACGTCGTCGCCCAAAACTACAACGAAGTCATCGCAATTGGCATCGAGCCTGAAGAAGTCGTGGAAGAGAAGTTCCATGTTTCATTAGACACTGATATTATTGTTTACGAGGCTGAAGACCACAAAGATGATCTCCAAGACATTATCAAAATTGAGTATCTAAACGACGGAACTGAAGATTGGATCGAGGAAGTCAGCTACGAGCCAGTGAAGAAGGCAGTGAAGTACATTCCATTGTCGCCTGCTAAGAAAATCAAATCAGTGCCCGTAGCGCAAGCTCCGCGACTGCCGCCGTCCGCACTGGACAGTGCCGACGATCAGAGAATTCGCGAAACAGCAGTCATGGCTTGTGAAATTTGCAATGCACCGCTGGACAGCTTAAGAGAAGCCAAAGCTCACTACAAATCTGTTCACGGAGTTGAAGGTTACATCGTCTGCTGCGACCGGAAGTTCAAGCAGCGGTGTCGGCTTGTCGAGCACGTCAACACACATTTCAACTATGCATACACTTGCCTCGTTTGCTCAAAGACGTTCGACTCGAAATCTTACCTTGCGAAACATCAAGCCTGTCATGACACGAACAAGCAATACGTGAGTTGAAATAGTCAGAAACTAGTGCAATTTTATCACAATTTATTATTTTAGGAATGCGCTCACTGCCCGAAGACCTTTTCGAGGAAATTCATGGTCCGCAATCATCTGCTGAGTGTTCACATCTTTGACAACATTGAACCTACGTTCTTGTGTCCCGTTCAAGATTGCGGTAAAAAGTTCGTCAACAACGCTCGGCTGAAGCATCACCTCGACTACACTCACACGTCCAACCACGTCGAAATATGTGAGATTTGTTCAAAAACCTTCCGCACCAGGAACGCAATTGAAGAACACATGAGAACTCATTTACGACGAGCCGAAGATCGGATTCGTTGCGAAATTTGCGGTCACTTCCTGGCCGACCAGAAGTCTTACAACCGCCACCTCCGGAACCACAGCACAGAGGTATTAGACAACATTTGCAACTACTGCGGCAAGCGATCGCCGAACCAGAACGCTTTGAAGAAGCACATAAAGTACGTTCACGAGATGGAGAAGAGCCACAAGTGCAAGTTCTGCGACAAAAGCTTTAAACGGCCGAGAAACTTGATTGATCACGAAGCAGCTATGCACACGCACCAGGATCTTTACAGCTGCAGCTTTTGCCAGAGAACTTTGTAAGTTTCAAAAGAGTTTTCGATCAGAACGAATTGTTATTTTGAATTATTTTAGTCGAAACCAATCCAACATGCTGGCGCATCGGAAAAAGCAACACCCAGAACTGTACCAAAAGCCGAGGTACATGCGCGAAAACGTTTAAATCAATTTGGAAAGTCGCGAGGTGTTAATCACTCGCGCAATCATCAGAACGAGATTTCTCTATTTTTCATTGATATATCGAATCTGTCAAGAGCTTGTTGGATGAAATTAAAGTTTTATTCCGTGAAATAGTTTAAAAATGTCATAATCCCATGTCAGGATGTGTCGAATAACTACAACGAAGTTGATAGCCGGCGCGAAAGACAAATTAAACTGGCCTCAAAAGATTTGCTTTTGCGTGAACTTGAAAACCGGCTTGAACATTTGGCTGGCAGTGGAATCAGTTTTCTGGTTCGTTCTGTTCTTAGTCGCGCTGTATTATCAAGTTAGCTACGTTGCCGCTATCGACCTTCGTGACTTTGGAAACGTTTGCAACGATTCTTACTTCCGATTTTTTTTTGGCAGTTCAGAAAGTTCGATTGACAAGAAGCTTCGGTGTGAGTGAATAAAAAGCTTGTAAAGAATTTGAGTTTAAGAAGTTTATTTGTAGTGACAATCACGGTTGCGAATTTTCTTGTTTTGATGTTCTTCTTGGTCTACTTTTTCTGCTGTTTTTCACTTGCAATTGGAATCAATAAGGTAAGAAGTGATTTTGAAAGACTAAAGGAGTAACTTTGCAACTTTTCTTCTAGAAAAAGCTTCGATGGTTCATCCCTTATTTTACCATCGATGCAATCGCTGTCTGTTTGATCGCTGCCAGCTGTTCAGGAATTATTTTTGAACCGTCAACAAATCTTGTCATCGCGTTTGTCATCTTCTTTCTAATCAAAGTTTACATCCAGCTTTGCTTAATTTCCCTTTACAAAGTGTTCCAAAAACACATAAAAGCTTCAGCAAGAGTCGAAATGGCAAAGTTCCTAGGCGAAAGCAAGAAACTTTTTCAAAAACCTTAAAGCGAAATTATGAAAGTCACCTGAAAGTGTTCAACAATCAAACAAATTTATAAAATCGATTTCTTTCATCGCTCATCAGGTGACGAGTCTCCCTTGACCCTGACCACCTTTTTGAGTGTGGAAAACACTTGACACGCTTAAACAAAAAGTCGAAAGTTATCGATTTGTGACCGCAATCTATTTATTCTGGCAGCAATAGGCTCAACTTTAGATTGACAGTCGAAAATAAAAATAATCAGCATAAATAAAATTTCGCTCTCGATTTTTTTCGCCATTGACTGAGAGGCCGTCGGGTTATCATTGCGATTCCTAGGGTTCAAAATTAAAAGTTTAAGTTTATTTAAAATATTTTCTTTGATCAAAGTGCACAAAGCTGTAGAAGATTGAGTTTTGAAATGGCGCAGCTTGAGATGACAAGTCGGGTCCCAAAGCTGCAAAAGTTCCTTTGCATGAACTTGAAAATTGGCTTGACGATTTGGAGCGCATTTGAATCGATTTTCTGGTTGGTTCTGTTATGCCTTGCATTGAACTTTGGCAGTGCTTACATTTCTGGCGATTTGTTGGACTTCATAGATGCAACTGAAGAAAACTTTTATTTCAAATTTGTATTCGGCCATGCTGACTACGTCGACCACAAGACTCGGAGTGAGTGAAAAAAGTTTTTCCTTGACAATCTTTTCACAAAATTCTGTGTCAGTGCGCTTCCTGTTCGTTCATTACGTCCTGGTGCAAGTTTTTGCAATCTATTTGCTGGTGAACTTGATTCTGTTTGTTGGAATTTTGAGGGTGAGTTGATTGCGACCAAATAGAAATCATTTTTCAAACGAACTTTTTGCAGGCCAAACGTCGATGCTTCACTCCGTACTTCTGGTTTGATGCCGCTATCGTCTGCCTTGTAATATTTTTCTTCTTTTTCGGAATATCTTTGAAGATTTCCACGAAATTCTTGCCTGGAATGATCCATCTGTTCGTAGTTGTCTTCGTCTTCACCGCCTTGAAGCTTTATGTCAGGTGCGGATTGATTTCTCTCCAGAAAAACTACAAAACCGAAGCTAAATCTGGAGGTTCAGGCTGTGTCGATGTTGATTTGAACATTATTTAAAAGCTTTTGAGTGAAAAATCTTAAAAAGCTTTGCAAAATTAAGAATTAAAAAAACTTTCTGTCATTGAACCTTTGAAGATGCACCGGAACCGGTTTTAATCCAGCCATGAACGAACTTATATTCGACATTCATTTAAGGTCGCGATTATTCGGCAGCTTTGACTTCTTATTTTTACAAAAAATCGTTTCCAAGCCAATTAAGCTCGACACGTTTGTAAACATGTGCGATCGACTAGGCATGCGAAATAAGCACTTGATGCGTGTTCTTATCGCGATTGTTTACTTCAATCTAATGGTCATGATTCATAAATCAAGTTTCGCATTAGCTGTAACACAATCTGCTGAAAGTAAAATTTTAAAAATCGAATTTCATGAATCGCTGAAATTTTTTCCTGCAAACATAAAATCAATAAGACAAGT